>CAKNYM010043951.1:14374-42151 GCA_932195095.1 Andricus curvator
AATTACTCCATACCACCCTTTATTCCGTCTACACATTCCTTTTAATTGCTGCCCCTTGTCTCCTACCATACTCTTTACACTTCTCCCGCTTACTTCCTACTACTACCTGCTAATTACTCCGTACCACCCTTTATACCGTCTAGACATTCCTTTTAATTGTTGCCCCTTATTTCTTACTATCCTCTTTACACTTCTCCCGCTTACTTCCTACTACTACCTGCTAATTACTCCATACCATACTTTATTCCGTCTACATATTCCTTTCAATTGTTGCCCTTTATCTCATACCATCCTCTTTGCACACATACTCCTGCCCCCCCTTCCTGCAAATTACCCCTTCTTTCCTCCTACCACAGTCCTCTTCTTCTCTCTGTTTCAAAAAGTTTGTCCCTTAAACCAATGCAACCCTCCTTATAACCCCTGCCTCTTATTTCTAGAAAACCTTGTTACACCATCTGCCCTTTACTCCATAACTCCTACCACCTTTTTTCACTTTTCACTCCTCATTCGCTATCATTCTCTTTATCCTGACCTCATCCCCTGGCATTCTTTTACACCTATTGCCCCTTTCCCGTTAGCTTCTTACACTTCCTACCAACTACCACACTCATCATACTTACAGTCCTCACTTCCTCCCTTCACTCCACTCACCCTCTCAAAACCCCTCTTTCATCGCTCAACTCCCGTTGCTCATGCCTCTTGGTCAATCTCATTTCCCATGATCAATTTACCTCCCCTACTTCTCCTACTACTTTTCTTCCCGCACACTTCAAACTTCGCTTCCCTCCTCTTCCATAACTTCCTCATCTGCTTCCCTCTCTTCTTCACTTGTCCTGCTTCCCCACACATTTTCCATACTTCCCCTACTTCCCTTTCTTCATTTCCCCTCACTACCCCTCTCCTCATTTCCCATACCACCCATTCCTTAATTACCCCCACTTCCTCTACTACCACCTCCTCACTTCTCCTACTTACACTTCCCACACTTGCCCTATTTCCCCTCCCCTCATTTTCACTCGCTTCCCCTCTCCTCATTTTTCAGCCCTGGTGGAAAAATTTTGACCGAAAAGCACAAAAAACTAAAACTATTTTCACAGGAATCTACAAATACAATAAATTACAACCAAAATTAAAGGACAGTACAACTTTTTTCTATTGAGACGAATTTTGTACTTTTTTTGTATTTTTTTGTACATTGTTGTATTTGATTGTAGTTTTTATTTTTTAGAAGAATCTACAAGAATTTACCGTTTTTGCAGCCAAAAAGTTGTTCTTTTTCGACCTAGGATGAAAAATATTTATAATATTGTTTAAATTTTAAAGGAATGGTCGAATATTCCAGACAAGAATGAATAATCGTTATTTAAAAAAAAACCTTACGATTGAAGTTTTTTTTCTTCAAATATATAGCAATCGATTGGACACCATATATTTCATTTAAAACTATGTAATTGCAATATTTTTAGTATTTATTATCCTAGGTCGAAAAAGAACCACTTTTTGACTGCAAATCAAAATTGAACAATTGAGAAAGAATTGATCACGGTCATTGACATTAAAAGATTCGAACTCTTGAAAATAAATTTCTTCCATTTGAAGTTATAAAAACTGAACCGCAAATTAAAACACTCAAAGTGGAATACTTTTTAATTTTAAACTCTTCAAATGAAAGCTTTAAAAAAAAAATTAAAGCCGTTAAACTGCAACATTTCAATTTTTAACTTTTATACATTGTACAGTTAAGTTATTAAAAAAAAAAGAAATTCACGCTATCATTTTCAATGGTATGAATTGAAGAATGAATACAAAAATGTATAAATTTTCCAAATTATGTCATTTTAAGCAATTTTAAGCTAGAAATATTAATTTATGCATTAAAATTTGTTTTGAAATCTTTTTAAATATTTTCTTTAAAATTTGTTAAAAAAAATAATTAAAAAATTTTCCAGGAATCTGATAATAAGTTTATTATCTTGGAACTCAAACTTTCCCAAACATTTTTGGAAAATATTGCAAAAGTAAAAAAATTGCCTTAAAATCATCCAGATTCTTTTTTGAAAATTTTGAAAATCTTATTAAATATTCTTTTTAAATTAATTTTTCAAAAAAAAAAATTATTGTTAGTTTTTCTCAGAATTTTCATACATATTTATTTATTTATTTAAAACCGTTCAAAATGTTAAAAAAGCTTATAAATGTTATGTTCGACATCTTCAAAAATCTACATTGTGGTTTAAATGTTTTGAAATCTTTTCACGTTTCAAATTATTTTGGAATCTTTTCAAAACTTCTAAATATATTTTAAACTTACTCGATTATTTTCCAAATCAATAATTGCTCAATTGTTATTTATTATTCAAAATTTTTTAAATATTTTTAATATTTTCTTTAAATTAATTTTCAAAATAAAAAATCATTTTAAATTTTCCCAACAAAGTTAAGAAATTTGTTTTATTTCCTCAAAACCTTTAAAGATCAATAAAAAGCTTCAATGTTTGATTTCGAAATTTTCAAAAATCTGAATTTACTTGTTTCTTTTCGAAATCTTTTTCAGTTTTAAATTAAATTTGGATCTTCTCAAAACTGGTACATATCTCTTAATCTATTTCAAATTTTCCGCAAACTGATAATTGTTCAATTGTTATTTATACATCGAAATTCAATAATTTCACTTACATATTAAAAATTTGTTAAATAGAACACTTAAAATTGTAACGTGCAAATTTTTAATTTAACACTCTGAAATATTAACGATTCAAGGATTTCTATTTCAAATAATTCAGTTTTTAATATTTGATTAATAATGAAAAGTAAAATATTGCTGAAAATTTAAAAAAATGTCTTACTTAATTAAAAAATTTCAAATTAAATGGGTTAAAAATGGAATATTTCAGATTGAAAAAATATCTGAATAGGATTTGGAATTGAATAAGAGCGATTAATTTTTAAAATATATTTTTAAATTAAGAATAGTTTACAAAGTTTCAATCGGACGTTTACATTTGTTTAACTACTGAGGCTTTCAAATTGAAAAATTTAATCGTCCTGTAAAGTCAATTATTGTTTAATTTTCAATAATCGAACTGCAATTCAATGTCATTTATTGTATAATAATAATAGCAAAAGTTCTGGTTAAAAATATACAACATAATTTTAAGTACAGTTTCCCAATATTTCAACTCTTGTGAAATCTTGTATTTTTTTGTAAAGATTTGTAATTTTCTACAATAATTACATAAATTTAAAAGTGTTTTTATGATGTCAAACATTCAAGTTAAAAAAATGTAAAATTCTGTAGTTTTCTGTAATACCCTGTAGATTTTTACAGCAAAGTAAAAAAATATTAATAAAAGGTTATACAAATTTTTGAATTGTAGAAACTTGTACTTTATTGTTAATTTTTTTACTTTTCTACAAGAAAATACAAGAAAAAATTAGCTATTTGTATTTAGCTGTATTTTTTTTTTTTGGTAAATTTAGTCCATTCTTTACAAAAAGTACATGTTTTAACAAAAAATTACAGTTGTAGAAATTTTTTTTTACTTTCTTGTAAAAATTTTTTCCACCAGGGAGGGTGGCGATTCGGCAGACGATTTCAAATTTCCGGTTTTCCCGGTCAAGTTTTTCAATTTTCCCGGTCAACTAAAAGTAACATATTCATACTTGCCGCTAAACGCAAACATTTATTTTAATTCATGAAGTTCATTCTAAACATCCTTTAACGCAACAGAGCAAGAATTGCAAAATACATGAATTTTGAAACGAATATTTAAATTTTGTACTAAAAAATATCAATTTTCAATCAAAAATGTAATAGTTCAACTTTTAGTTAAAAAAATTAATTTTCAACAAAAAATAACGGATTTTCACGAAAATAGTTCAATTTTCAACCTAAGTGATGAGTTTTCAACTAAAATTGTAAATCTTTCAATGGAATAATTGAGTTTTAAAGCAGAAACATGAATTTTTAACTAGCATGATGAATCTTTAACTAGAATAATTGAATTTTTGACCAAAAAGATGAATTTTCAACCAAAGAAATGAATTTTTAACAAAAATTATGGAATACTCAACTGAAATAATAGATATATTTTCAGTTAAAACAAAAAAATATTTTTAACCAAAATGAAACAAAAATATTTAAATTTTCGGCAAAAAAATTCCTTTTCATCGAAACAAAAAACAAGTATTAAATATTTAACCGGAATACTTGAATTTTTCACCGAAAAGAAGAATTTTTAAAGAAGAAGATTAACTTTTAAAGAAAAAGATCATTTTATACCAAACAAAATTGATTTTTTAACAAAATACGTTAATTTTTAACGAAATAGTTGAATTTTTAATTAAAAAAGACCAATTTCAATCCAAATTCTTGAATTTTCAATTAGAAAAGACCAATTTTCCACCAAAAATAGAACAGTTAAGTTTTCAGTTGAAGAAATTAATATTCAACCAAAGTGATGAATTTTCAACTGAAATGATGAAGCTTCAACTGAAATAGATGAGTTTTAAAACCAAAAACATGAATTCGTAACCATACAGATTAATTTTCTACGAAAAAAGACGAATTTTGTACAAAGTACATAAATTTTCAACGAAATAGTTGAATTTTCATACAAAAAAAGATTGATTTTCGACAAAAAATAACGGATTTTCAAGAAAATATGTCAATTTTCAACCTAAGTGATGAATTTTCAACTAAAGCATGATGAATCTTGAGCTATAATAGTTTAATTTTCAACCAAAAAAAATTAATTTTTACTAAAAAAGATAAATTGGTAACCAAACCTTAAATAATTATATTTTAAGTTTAAAAAATTAATGTTCGACCAAAAAGATGAATTTTTAACTAAAACTATGGTATATTCAATTAGAATAAGTTAAATTTTCAGTTAAAAAAATTACCTTCTACCACAAAAAAAAACTAACTTTAAACAAAATAGTTACGTTTTCAAACAAAGTGATGAATTTTCAACTAAAATTGTAAATCTTTAACTAAAAACAGAACTAAAAAAGATCATTTTTCAGAAAAAAATTGAATAATTAAATTTTTAGTCAAAAAATGAATATTCAACTAAAGAGATGAATTTTTGTCTGAAATTATGGAATACTCGACAGGAATAATAGTTAAATTTTCAGTTTAAAAAACAAAATAATTTTCAACCAAAAAAGAGACCAATTTTCAACAAAATCTCATATTTCAAACAAACAAATGAATTTTAATTAAAATGATGAATCTTCAATCATAAAATTAATTTTTAACAAAATAGTTTAATTTTCAACCAAGTAATTTTATTTCCAGCCTAAAAGTTGAATTTTCAACTAAAATGATAAATATTTAACTGGAATACTTGAAATTTTAACCGAAAAGAAGAATTTTAAAACAAGAAGATTAACTTGCAAAGAAAAAGATAATTTTCTACCAAAAAATAGATTTTGAACAAAATATGTGGATTTTCAACGAAATAGTTTAATTTTCAATTAAAAAGGATAAAAATTTTCATCCAAATTGTTGAATTTTGAACAAGAAAAGATCAATTTTCAACCAAAAATAGACAATCAAATTTTCAGTTGAAGGAATTAATTTTCAACTTAACTGATGAATATTCAACTGGTATAGTTGAATTTTATAACAAAAAGATGAATTTTCAATCATAAAGATTATTTTCCTACAAAAAAGGCGAATTTTTCACAAAATTAATTCGATTTTCAAACAAGTAGTTTAATTTCTAAATAAAAAAAAATCAATTTTCAACTAAATAGTAGTTGAACTTTCATAAAAAAAGATAAATTTTAAATCAAAAATATAATGGTTAAATTTTCGGTTGAAAATTTAATTCTTAACCAAAAAAAAAACGGATTTTCAGGAAAATAGTTAAAATTTCTACTAGAATAGTTAACTTTTTAGTTAAAAAAATCGATTTTCAACAAATTGTTACATTTTCAACTAGAGATGAAAAAGATGAATTTGCAACGAACAATGTAGCAAAATTTGCTATTACAATCCAGCAATATTTCTTCTTTAAAATATTACTTCTACTATAAAAACTACTTGAAGTACATTCTTTATCTAAAATTCGGAAGATGGAACTTTCAAATTGTGACAAATTCTGACTTGGAACAGGGATTCTTTTAATTTTCTTTCTTTTAAATCCGAATAATAATTCTTTTAAAAAATTCCCGTTCCATGTGAAAAATTCCCGGTTCCAAGTGATATTATAGTTCTTTACGGAAACTCTCTGTCATAAAATAAAAACGATAACTATTTTCTAAAATTCCCTGTTCCAAGTCGGGATAAATTAGGAGTAAGCGAATAAATCGTGATAAATCCCTTTTTTGAAAAAAATTGAGAAAATGATTGTTTCTGTTTGTTTGAAATATCATCAATTCGATTATCAAACTTAAGTAAACGAAGCAAATCTCACAGAGCAAAAAATTGCAAAAGGTTTTTCTTATAATGGAAAATAATAAAAATTCAATATTAAATTCTGATTTAATTACATATGATTCTTTCCCATATGCAGGGTTTGCTTATGAATAATTTTAAGATTTCTTTAAATTGAGTTTACATAGTTTTACCTCAATTTTAGTAAGAAATCTTTTCTTTCATTTGAAAAATTTGGTGTAAAAAGTATGCATTGAATTTTAACAAGAATTTTTTAGAAATGTATTTAATATTTTGGATTGTTTTCTTTCCCTAATTGGAAAATTTAATAATCTAAATAGATTGGTCTTAGAATCACCCACAAATAAAGTAAACTGAGATAATCTGAAAAATCTGCGACTGCAGAATAAATAGAAATCACTATTCTCAATTGACCAAAATTATTAAAATAATAAAAACTTGAATTTTTCTACAGTCAGAAATTCCCGGATTTTTAATTAAATTCCTGGTTTTTTTCCCGATTTCCCGGTCAAGTCGCCATCCCGTTTTGTAGGCTCAAGGCGCTTACTCTGATTTTTTTTTATATTATCCTACCAGATTCAAACTTGTATAATTTAAAATTTGAATTTGAAAATAATTGTTATTATTATTGTATTTATAATAATATGAACACAACGACCATAAAAATGTACCGCCTATTTCCAGATTATGTGCAGTTTTCGGTGGAGTCTACTGCCTAAAAAGACAGCTCGATGGCCTCGTTGTCGGCGAAGATAAGTGCAAAGCGATAATCACCGGGAAGCAGCGACTCGCTCTCGAACACCTGGTCGTCGGTCAGGGCCACTTGCCACCAGAAATTGTCGCCTCAACCGGCGATCAGCAAATTTCTCGTGGAATTTTCATCACCGACAGATCGATAATGCTCGGGGAAAAGGAGAATCTCACTCTGCTCTATTGTCCACCTGAAGAAGCGGGACAAGAAGCCGTGACGATTATCGAATTAGGACCATCGACCAACGCCTGCCCTCAAGGACTCTGTATGCATTTTTAATACAAGATTCTAAATAATCCTGGTGGAAAAATTTTCACCAGAAAGTACAGAAAATACAATAAATTACAACCAAAATTACAGGAAGGTACAACTTTTCTCTATTATTGAGACGAATTTTGTACCTTTTTTTGTACATTGTTGTGTTTTATTGTAGTTTTAATTTTCTACAAGAATTTACAGGAATTTACAGGTTTTGCAGCCAAAAAGTTGTTCTTTTACGACCTAGGATGACAAATATTTAGAATATTGCAATGAGATAATCGTTATTAAAAAAACAACCTTACTTTTGAAGTTGTTTAAATATATAGCAATCGTTTGGACACCATATATGTGATTTAAAATTATGTCATTGCAATATTTCTAATATTTTTTATTCTAGGTCGAAAAAGAACTGCTTTTTGATTGCAAATCAAAATTGAGCAATTGAGAAAGAATTGATCATGGCCATTGAAAGTAAAAGATTCGAACTCTTGAAAATAAAATTTGTTTCATTTGAAGTTATAAAAACTGAACCGCAAATTAAAACACTCAAAGTGGAATACTTTTGAATTTTAAACTTTTCAAATTAAAGCTTAAAAAAATGTTAATTCAAACGCTCAGTAATTTTCGCGTATAAAATGAAAGCTTTAAAAACTTTTAAATTGAAATTTTTTAAATTAAAAGTCGTTAACGTGCAGAATTTTAAATTTCAACTTTTATACATTCTACAGTTAAATTATTTTAAAAAATAGAAACCCACGCTATCATTTTCAACGCTATGAATTGAAGAATATGGATCAAAAAATTTATAAATTTTCAAAATTATATTATTTTAAGCAATTTTAAGCTAGGAACATTAATTTATACATAAAAATTTGCCTTTGCTTTTCAGCCAAAAACATGAGCCTTTAACCAAAAAGAATAATTTTTTACCGAAAAATAAGAATTTTCAAGATTACACATGAATTTTTAGCAAAACAGTTAAATTTCATCTAAAAAGAAAAATCTTCAACCAATAAAGGAATTCATTTTCAATTAAAAAATTAATTATTTACTCAAAAAGAAACAACGAATTTTCCACAAAACAGTTGAATTTTCAACCACTTTTCATGAAAATTGTTGAATTTCCTACAAAAAAGATTGATTTTTTACCAAATTAGTAGGTAAATTTTCAAACCAAAATTAATTTTTAATTAAGATTAATTTTCTAACGAATAAAACGAGTTTTCAACCAAAAAAATGGATTTTCAATCATAAAAGACACTTTTTAACAAAATAGTTTAATTTTCAAAAAAATTAGATTAATTTTTAACTAAATAGTTGAATTTTTAAAGAAAAATATTAATTGTTTACTGACAAATACGAGTTTTCAAGAAAATACATAAGTTTTTATCCAAGCAGTTAAATTTTATCTAAAAAAGATCAAACTTTAATCAAAAGTGTAACAGTTAAATTTTCAATTAAAAAATTAATTATTTCCCTCAAAAAAACTAATTTTCAACAAAACAGTTCATTTTTCAACCAAAAAAATTACTTCATCAAAATTGTTGAATTTCTTACAAAGCAGATTAATTTTTTACCAAACAGTTGAATCTTCAACAAAAAATGAATTTACAACGAAGAGGAATAATTTTCTAACGAAGAAGACGAGTTTTCAACACAAAAATGGATTTTCAATCATAAAAGACACTTTTTAACAAAATAGTTTAATTTTCAAAAAAATTAGATTAATTTTTAACTAAATAGTTGAATTTTTAAAGAAAAATATTAATTGTTTACTGACAAATACGAGTTTTCAAGAAAACACATAAATTTTTATCCAAGCAATTAAATTTCATCTAAAACAGATCAATCTTCAACCAAAAGTGTAATAGTTACATTTTCAATTAAAAAATTAATTATTTTCCCAAAAAAACGAATTTTCAACAAAACAGTTCATTTTTCAACCAAAAAAATGACTTCATCAAAATTGTTGAATTTCTTACGAAGCAGATGAATTTCTTACCAAACAGTTGAATTTTCAACAAAAAATGAATTTACAACGAAGAGAATTAATTTTCTAACGAAAAAGACGAGTTTTCAACACAAAAATGGACTTTTCAATCAAAAAGGACAGCTTTAACAAAATAGTTTAGTTCTCAAAAAATTAGAATAATTTTTAACCAAATAGTTTAATTTTGAACCAAAAATATGAATTTTTAACCAAACAGTTAAATTTCATTAAAAAAAGATGAAAAAATGGAATAGTTACATTTTCAATTAAAAAATGAATTATTTACCAAAAAAAAAGTTTCAACATTTTAATTTTTAACTTTTATACATTGTACAGTTAAAATATAAAAAAAAGAAATCCACGCAATCATTTTGAATGCTACGAATTGAAGAATGGATAAAAAAATGTATAAATTTTCCAAATTATGTCATTTTAAGTCATTTTAAGCTAGAAACATTAATTTATACATTGACATTTATTTTGAAATCTTTTTAAATATTTGCTTAAAAATTTGTTTAGATAAAAAATAATTTAAATATTTTCCAGGAATGTAATAATAATTTTATTATCTTGCAACTCGAACTTTTCTAAAAAAATGTGGAAAATCTTGCAAAAGTAAAAAAATTACCTTAAAATCGTCCAGATTCTATTCTGAAAATTTTGGAAATTTTATTAAATATACTTTATTATTTTCCAAATCAATACTTCTTCAATTGTTATTAATTGTTCCAAATTTTTTTTTAAATCTTTTCAAATATTCTCTTAAAACTAATTTTTCAAAAAAAAAATATTTTAAATTTTCCCAGCAAACTTGAGAAAATTTTTTTATTTTCTTAAAATCTTTAAAGATCCTTAAAAAGTTTCAAAATTTTATGTCGAAGTGTTCAATAATCTACATTATATTTTAAGTTTTTTCAAATTTTAAATTACGATTAAAATTTTTTTAAAGTTTCTAACTATCTTTGAAAATGATTCGAATTTTTCCTAAAAATTTTGAAAACTCTTTCAAAATTAAAAATATTTCCTTAAAATGTTCCAGATCTTTTTTCAAAATTTGTCGAAATATTTTGAAATCTTTTGAAATTTTTCTTGAAAATTAATTTTTGAAAATAAAATATAATTTAAAATTTTCCCAGGAATCTTAAAAAAAAGTGTTGTTTCCTTCAAACTTTTCAACATTATCAATGAGCTTCTAAATTGTTTGTTTGAAAACTTCAAACACCTATATTTTGTTGTAATATTTTGAACTCTTTTCAAGTTTAAAATTATTTTCTGCAAAATTACAAAAATTGTCCTAAAATCTGCCAGATTTTTTACAAATTTTTTAGAAGTTTTTTGAAATTTTTGGAAACCTTCCTAAAGTTTCTTTAAAAAATTATTTTTTAACTAAAAAATCATTTACAATTTTCCCAGGAATCTCAAAAAGACTTTATTATCTTGAAACCTTTCAAATGTATTAAAAAGATTTTTAAATTGTTGTTAAAAATCTTCAAAAATCTATATTTTGTTCAAAATTTATTTGAATACTTTTAAGTTTCAAATTATTTTTCAATCTTCTCAACATTTTTAACCAAAAATCATTAAATTTCTCTTATTCCTAAAATTTTAATAAAATTTTTTAAATTAAAAAATTGGCTTAAAATCTTCCAGGTTTTTTCGGCATCTTTAAAAATCTTTAGAAATTGTTTCAAGTGTTTAAAATTTATCCACGAATTTTAGGAAAAGTTTTTGATTTTCTTAATACCTTTCAAAATTCTTAAGGAGCTTGGAGTTTTTTCTTCAAATATTATTGTTTGAATCTTTCAAAAACTTCTAAACTTTCTGAATATCTTTTAAAATTATTCGAATTTTTTTAAACCTTACAAAATCCTTAACAAGCTTCAAAATTGTCTTCAAATCTTCCACATTTTTTTGACATATTTAGAAATCTTTTAAAAATTTTTGAAAATTTTTAATTTTCTTTGAAATATTAATTTTTCAAAATGAAAAATCATTTGAAGTTTTCCCAGGAATCGTAAAAAAATTTGTTTATTCTCTTGAAACCTTTCAAAATTCTTAAAAAGCTTCTTCATGTTTGGTTCAAAATAAAGATCAATAAAAAGCTTCCAAATTTTAGTTCGAAATCTTCAAAAATCTAAATTTAGTTGTTACTTTTCGAAGTCTTTTTCAGTTTCAAATTAAGTTTGAATCTTCTCAAAACTGGAAAATATCTCTTAAACTAACACAAATTTTTTCTAAATTGATAATTTTCCAATTGTTATTTATGCAACTAACACAAATTTTTTCTAAATTGATAATTGTCCAATTGTTATTTATGCATCAAAATTCAATAATTTCACTTACATATTAAAAACTTGTTAAATAGAACAATTAAAATTGTAACATACAAAGTTTTAATTTGAGACTCTGAAGTATTAACGATTCAAGGCTTTCTATTTCAAATAATTCAGTTTAAAATTGTTTAGTTTTTAATATTTGATTTATAATTGCTCATTTTAAATGAAAAGTAAAATATTGCTAAAAATTAAAAAAAAAGTCTTAATTAAAAAATGTCAAATTAAATGGGTTAAAAATGGAATATTTCAGATTGAAACAATATTTGAATAGGATTGGAAATTGAATAAAAAAGTTTAATTTTTCAAATAATTTATAAATTAAGAATACTTTATAAAGTTTCAAGCGGACGTTTGACATTTGTTTAACTGCTGAAGTTTTCAAATTGAAAAATTGAATCGTCCTGTAAAGTCAATTATTGTTCAATTTTCAATAATCGAACTACAGTTCAGTGTGATTGATTATAATAGCAAAAGTTCTTGGTAAAAATATACAACATAATTTTAATTACAGTTTCCCAATATTTCAACTTTTATGAAATCTTGTATTTTTTTGTAAAGATTTGTAATTTTTTACAAAAATTTACGTAAAATTAAAAGTGTTTTTCTGACGTCAACCACAAAAAAAAAAATCTCTAGTTTTCTATAATACCTTGTAGATTTTTACAACAAAGTACAAAAAAATATTAATAAAAAGTTATACAAATTTTTGAATTGTAGAAACTTGTACTTTATTGTTTTTGTTCGTACTTTTCTACAAGAAAATAGAAGAAAAAATTAGCTATTTGTATTTACCTGAATTTTTTTGGTTAAATTTTGTACATTTTTTACAAAAAAGTACATGTTTCAACAAAAAATAACGGATTTAAAAAAAATAGTTCATTTTTCAACCTAAGTGATGAATTTTCAACTAAAATTGTAAATCTTTAACTGGAATAATTGAATTTTTAACCAGAAAGATGCATTTTTAACTGGCATGATGAATCTTTAACTAGAATAAATGAATTTTTGACCAAGAAGATGAATTTTCAACCAAAGAGATGAATTTTTAACAAAAATTATGGAATATTCAGTTGGAATAATAGGTATATTTTCAGTTTAAACAAAAAAATAAGTTTTAACCAATAAGAAACAAAAATATTTGAATTTTCGGCAAAGAAATTTCTTTTCATCGAAACAAAAAACAAGTATTAAATATTTAACAGGAATACTTGGATTTTTAACCGAATAGAAGATTTTTTAAAGAAGAAAATTAACTTTCAAAGAAAAAGATAATATTCTACCAAACAAAATCGATTTTTTAACAAAATACGTGAATTTTTAACGAAATAGTTGAATTTTCAATTAAAAAAGATCAATTTTAATCCAAATTCTTGAATTTTGAACTAGAAAAGATCAATTTTCAATCAAAAATAGAACAGTTAAGTTTTCAGTTGAAAAAATTAATATTCAATCAAACTCATGAATTTTCAACTAAAATGATAAATCTTCAACTGAAATAGATGAATTTGAAAACCAAAAAGATTAATTTTTAAACATACAGATTAATTTTCTACAAAAAAGACGAATTTTCCACAAAGTACATACATTTTCAAGGAAATAGTTTAATTTTTATACAAAAAATCACGGATTTTCAAGAAAATATGTCAATTTTCAACCTAAGTGATGAATTTTAAACTAAAACATGATGAATTTTCAGCTAGAATAGTTGAATTTTCAACAGCAACAAATTAATTTTTACTAAAATAGATAAATTGTTAACCAAAACTTAAATAATTATATTTTAAATTAAAAAAATTAATGTTCAACCAAACAGATGATATTTTAACTAAAACTATGGTATATTCAATTGGAATAAGTTAAATTTTCAGTTAAAAAAATTACCTTCCACCACAAAAAAACTAGCTTTGTACAAAATAATACCTTGTAGATTTTTACAACAAAGTACAAAAAAATATTAATGAAAAGTTATACAAATGTTTCAATTGTAGTAAGTTGTACTTTATTGTTCATTTTTTTACTTTTCTACAAGAAAATATAAGAAAAAATCAGCTATTTGTATTTACCTGTATTTTTTTGGTTAAATTTTGTACATTTTTTACAAAGAAGTACATGTTTTAACAAAAAATTACAGTCGTAGAAATGTTGTACTTTCTTGTAAAAATTTTTTCCACCAGGGAATATAAATGATTAATCGACCGTTGATTGAGGAAGGTTTTTTAACGACTTCTTTATTATTCCAGTCATGCTGCACATGACTTGCAAACGAACGAAGACAGCGAAAGAAGACCTCGAGCATGTCGTCAAGAAGTTCCTGAAAGTGGGGGCTTTGGAACCCAACGTTAGTCGCAGTCCCACGGATTCGCACACCCAGACTGTTTCACCTGATAAAAGACACCTCACGGTATTTAAAAATAAATTGCATGCCTCACAGACTGGTCCCTATATCCCCTATTTTACCCTATATTCAGTTAATGTCCCTAAAGTACCCTATTTTCAAGATTTGGTCCCTATGGTACCCTATCTCACTTTTCTTTCAATAAATGAACGCATGGGTTAATAACTATTCAATTCAGGACATATTTACAGGGTGTCCAGCGACCTTGAAAATCTTGAAAACCTGGAATTCTCCTTGAATTTTTTTTAAACCTTGAAAACCTGGAAATCTCCTTGAATTTTCCACGAGAACCTTGAACTTTTGCTTGTTTATAAAACAGTTATTTTATTAAAAGGCGAAGAGTAATTCAAATCTTTTAGTCTATTATGAAAGAAACATCTCGTTTAAAAGAAATCTTTCAACTGAAAAGTTTTTTATTCATCGAGATATAATTTATCTTTTGTTCATTACAGAATAAATAAAGAGATTCCAAGGGACTTTTTGTAGGCTGTACTAGTTATTTTATAGATTGCAATGAATAGGTATACTTAACTATTTTCAATAATTCTATATTTTTTTAATTTCTGATTGATTTTTAATTTTTTTAATTGGATGATTTCAAATTTTTTTAGAGGATTTCAAAACATTTGACAAAGATTTCGAATATTTTCATGATTTCAAATTATCACAAAAGATTTCACAAATATTTCAAAGATTTTTTAAAGATTTCAAAAGAATACAAGAATTTCAAAGATTTCAAAAAGGGTACAGTACACTAGATTTCAAATATTTCAAAAAATGTCAAAGATTTTAAATCATTTTAAAATATTTTAGTAGATTTCATGAAGATTACAAATATTCCAGTGCTTTCAAAAGAATAAAAAAGATTTCACAAATATTTCAAATAATTCATAAAGATTACAAAAGATTTCCAAACATTTGAATGACTGTAAACGATTTCAATTTTTTTTTAAGATTTAAAAATATTTGACAAATATTTCGTGATTTCAAACGAATACAAAACATTTCAAAATTGTTTGAAAGATTTCAAAAGATTTCACAAAGATTTCAAATATACCAGTGATTTCAAGCGAATACAAAATATTTCAAAGAATCCATAAGGATTTCAAAAGATTAAAAAAATTTCAACAAGAGTAGAGTAAACAATATTTTTAAGACTTCAAAACATTTCAAAGATTTAAAAATTTCAAATTTTTGTAGAATATTTCACAAAGATTTCGAATATTTTGATGATTTCAAAATAATACCAAAGATTTCAGAAATTTCATGAAAATTTGAAACGTTTTCAAAATTTCCTAGATTTCAAACTTTTCCCCAAAGTCTTCAAATATTCCATTGATATTAAAGGTATACAATTGATTTCACAAATATTTCAAAGAATTCTTGAGGATTTAATAAGGTTTCAAGAATTTCAAAGATTTCAAAAAGGGTTCCAAAATTGTGTAGAAGATTTAGTAAAATTTCACCAAAATTTTCAATATTTCGAAGGTTTCAAACTAATACCAAAGATTTCAGAAATATGTCAAAGAATTCATTAGGGTTTCAAAAGATTTTAACGTGGGTACAGAACATCAGAATTGAAAGATTCCCAGACATTTCAAAGATTCTAAACGTTTTCGAATTTTGTTAGAAGATTTCAAATGATTTCAGAAAGATTTAAAATATTTCAGTGATTTAAAAAAAATACAAAAGATTTCAGAAAAATTTCACAAATATGTCAAAGAATTCATAAGAATTTCAAAAGATTTCAAGAATTTCAAAGAATTTCAAAGAATTAAAAAAGGGTACAGTACACGATTTCAACAAATTTGAGAAAATTTCAAAAGATATCAATGATTTCAAACGAACACAAAAGATTTCACAAACCAAAATTAAAGAAATATTTCACAAATATTTTAAAGATTTAAAAAAATTTCGTAAAGATTTCAAGTATGACAAAGATTTTAGAGAAATTTAAAGAGATTTCAATAGATTTCTCAAATATTTCACAAAGATTTTTGAAACTTCAAAAGATTTCAACGAATTAAAGATTTCAAAAGATTTCAATGACTTTAAAAAGATTGTAAAATATTCCAAATAATTTCACAAAGACGACTCATGTTCGCAAAAAATTAAGAATTTATTTATGATTTTGCTTTCTTTAGAAATTGTTGACCAACAAAAAATGAAATGGCTCATTTTTTTACGTTCATAACAAACGGTTATTTCTTTATTTGATGTAAAAAAGGAGACCTGGAAAAACTCGATTTCTTTACCTGGAGAATCCGGAAAAAAGCTTGAATTTTGTTCCCAAGAATCGCTGGACACCCTGATTTAAAGAAAATATAAAACCCTTTTTTTGTTTTTCTCATATAGCAGGGTGAAAAATGAACCAGAAAATGATCAACATTTTTTTGAAACATAGAAATAAGAATGAATCTATTTTTGGACCTCGAATTTTACAAGTTTTTAGAAGACAAATCTATCCAATCTCTTGAAATATCATAAATTTCATTTTATAGTTCGAAATAGATACCCTTAAATCATTAAAATTTTCAGTGAGATTCGAAATTAATTTAAAACTTTAAATGATTTTAAATAATTTCAAACAAAATGTAGATGTTTGCAGATATCAAACAAAAAATTTAGAACATTTTTAAGAGTTGTGAAGGTTAATAAGATCTAGTTAGGAATAAAAAAATTGTCTTAAAATTTGTAGGAAAATTGAGAATGATTTTTTATTTTGAAAAATTAATTTTAAGAGAATTGATCAAAAGATTTCAAAAGATTTCCAAAATTGTCATAAAATAATCTGGAAGATTTAAAGGCATTTTTTTTAATTCCGCAGGAATTTTTAAAGGTAAAATTATAATAATTTTAAAAACATATTTAGAAATTTTGGAAAAATTTCAAAAATAATTTAAAATTATTATTATTATATGTCATAGATTTCATGAAGATTTCAATGAATTTACAAAGATTTTAAAAGATTTCAAAGTTTTCAAGAACTTCAAAGACTTTCACAAAGATTTTAAAGTATTCCCCAAGATTTCACAAAGACGACTTACGTTCGCAAAAAATTAAGAATATGTTTCTCATTTTCCACATGCTGGAATGTGTCATTATTCAATGTAAAAAAAAGGAAACCTGGAAAAACTTGATTTCTTGTCCTGGAAAACCTGGAAAAGACCTTGAATTTTGTTCCTAATAATCGCTGGACACCCTGATTTATGAAGTTTCTTGAATTATTTTGAAATATTTCAGGGTATTTTTAAATATTCCGATAATTTTTTAATATATTTAATAATTTGAAGGGATTTTTAAGATTTAGGGTATTTTTTAAACGTCTAAGGCGTTTTTAAAAGCTTTTAATTTGTAATATTTTAGGGGATTTTAAAGGATTCCGAGGAATCAATAATTAGTTTCATTAATTTGTAGGGATTTCAAAGGGTTCTAAATATTTTAGGAAATCATAAAAGATATTAGATATATTAGATTAGATATTTTAGATATTTAGATAGATATTAGATATTTTTATTATTATTATTTTTTAGATATTTTTTATTGATTTCAATAATTTAGGATAAAGAATTTTCTAGAATTTCGGAAAATATGGAACAATTTTACAGGATCTATAAGGTTTTAAGATATTTTACAAGATTGCACACGATTTTATAATATTTCCGAGCATTTCAATGATTTTAAGGAATTTTATAGCTCTCAGTGTATTTTACTAAATTTGCCAGTATTTCAGGAAATATCATCATAGAATTTCACCGTATTTTATAATATTTTAGTGGATTTCAAAGAATTTATTTACGAGAAGTGAGGTATTTTGTAGGTTTTCAAAGATTTGAAGAGATTTGGAATTATTTTTTTGGAATTCACCCTGAATTCTTTCAATTCTTTGAAATTCTTTTGAAATTTTCTAAATTTACTCAATTCTGCTTAATTCAATGGCTAAAAAAATTATAGTTTTCATTTAATTGATCCTAAGGATCAATTGATAAAATGATCGAAGGATTGGAAAGATTTTAAGGTATTTTTCCAAATACCTTGGCATTTTCAAGAGCTTCGCAAAATTTAAAGGTATTAAAAAGAATTTAAAGAATGTGAAATATTTTAGTAAATTTTAAAAGATTTCTAGAAATGATTAATTTACTTCAATAGTTTGAAGGGATTTCAAAGACTTTGAAATATGTCGGGGTATTTTAAGATTCCAAGGCGGTTCAAGATTTATTTTATTAACTAAAAATTAAAGTATTCCAGTTGAGAATTTAACAATTATGTTGTAAATTCGTTTTTTTAGTTGAAAGTTAATGTTTGAAATATTTTAATGGATTAAAAGAATTTATTCATACAAAGTGAGGAATTTCGTAGGATTTAAAAGATTTTAAGAGATTTTCAAATATTTTTTGCAATTCATTTAGAATTTGCTCTGAATTCCTATTAATTAATCCTGAATTCTTTTAAATTCTTCTAAATTCACACAATTTTACTCAATACAATGGATTCTTAAAAAGTTTTTGTTTAATTAATCTTAAAGTCTTTTAAACACACCTTAAATTCGTAGGAATTTCATCAAATTCTTTCGAATGCCCTTTTAATTATTCTAATCTCATTTCAAACTTACTAAATTCAATGATTTTTTTTTATATTTTTGAATTGTTTTCGATTTACTTAATTGCTTTTTACACTCAGCTTGATTTTTTAAATGAATTTCATCGAATTCTTCTCATTTTTCGATTTTTAAAATTATTTTCAATTCATTTGAATTCTTTTAAATTGGTGTGCAGTCATTAGTCGCTTTTTTGGTTGTAAATTAGTAGGGTTTTCAAGATTTGAAGAGATTTGAAAATATTTTTTGGAATTAACACTGAATTATTATTAATTTACCCTGTATTCTTTTAAATTCTTTGGGATTCTCTTGAAATTTTTTAATTCACTTGAATTCTACTAAATTAACTCAATTCAACTTAATTCAATAGATTTTCTTGAATTTTCAAAAGCTTTTATTTAATGGATCCTCAAGTATTTTTACCTCACCTAGAATTCTTATACATTTCGTAAAATTGTTTGAAATTCCCTTGAATTTTCCTAAGCTTATTTCAAACTTACTGAATTCAGTGAAGTTTTATCATATTTTTAAATTGTTTTCAATTCATTAAATTTTTTTTTTTAAATTCACATTTAATTTTTATGAATTTCATCGAATTCTTTGCATCTATCTTAAATTCCCCTAATTTTTTTCCAATTAATTTTAATTCTTTTGAATTTACCTTGAATGGCTTTGAAATCTTATGAATTTATCCTGAATTTGTTACCCTTCAAGCGTGAAAAAAGTACCCTTTCGTCCCTACATTTTATCCCATAGGGACTGTGAGGCCTGCAGTTGGTATAGTAGTCCGGCTATTGGATCGGTGACTTTGAAGAATGATGAAAATTATTTTTTTTTTTCGACAGAGAAATATTCTCAAAAAATGGGTAATCAGGGGTGCGACTTGACCGAAAAAAACCGGGAAATGACCGGGAATCCAATTAAAAACCCGGGAATTTACTTCTGATCGTAGCAAAATTCGAGTTTTCATTATTTTAATAATTTTGGTCAATTTAGAAATGTGGTTTCTACTTTATCTACAGTCGCAGATTTTTCAGATTATCTCAGTTTACTCTAATTAAATCATAATTTATTACTGAATTTTAATTATTTTCCAGTAAAAGAAAAATCTTTTGCAATTTTTTGCTCTGTGAGATTTTTTTTCGTTTACTCTTAATTTATCCTGACTTGGAACAGGGAATTTTAGCAAATAGTTATCGTTGATATTTTAGGACAGGGAGTTTCCGTACAGAAATATTATTTCACTTGGAACAGGAAATTTTTGACATGGAACGGGCATTGTTTTTAAAGAATTGTAATTCAGATTTAGAAGAAAGGAATATAAAGAATCCCTGTTTCAAGTCAGAATTTGTCACAAGTTTGAAAGTTCCCTCTTCCAAATTTTAGATAATGAAAGTACTTCAAGCAGTTTTCAGAGTAGAAGTAGTATTTCAAAGAAGAAATATTTCTGACTTATAATAGACCATTTTCTTACATTGTTCGTTGCGAATTCATCATTCTGTAGTTAAAAATTTAACTACTTGGATAAAAATTAAACTCTTTTGTTAAAAATTATTTTTTTGGTTAAAGAATCAACATTCTAATTGAAAATTAATCTTTGCTTGAAAATTTAACTACTTTGTTGAAAACCAATTTTTTAAAATAAAAAAATATTTGGTTGAAAAATTGTCTTTTTTGGATGAAAATTCAACTATTTGGTTGAAAATTAATATTTTTTATTTTGAAATTAAACTAGTTGTTTGAAAATTTATGTACTTTGTGAAAAATTCGCTTTTTTTGTATAAAATTAATCTTTATGGTTGAAAATTCATCTAATTCCTTCAGCTAAAAATTTGAATGTCCATTTTTGGTGAAAATTGATCTCTTCTTTTCAAAATTTAACAATTTGGATGAAAATTTGTCTTTTTTAATTGAAAATTCAACTATTTCATTGAAAATTAACTTATTTTGTTTTGGAAATTATCTTTTTCTTTGAAAGTTTCTTGTTTAAAAATGATTCTTTTCGGTTAAAAATTCAAGTATTCCAGTTAAATATTTATCATTTTAGATGAAAAATCATCTTTTAGGTCGGGAATAAAATTATTTGGTTGAAAGTTAAACTCTTTTGTTAAACATTTTTTTTGTTTATTCAAGATTCATCGTTTTAATTAAAAATTCATTTCTTTGGTTGGAAAATGAGGTGTTTGATTGAAAACTTGTTTTTTCTTTGGATGTTTTTTGGTTCAAAATTATTTTTTTTTTAAACTGAAAATGTATTTTTTTGAAAGTTAGTTTTTTTGTTGAAAGTAATTTTTTTAACTGAAAATTTAACTTATTCTAATTGAAAATTCCATATTTGTTAGTTGAAAATCCATCTGTTTGGTTAAAAATAAATTTTTTAACTTGAAATTTAATTATTTAAGTTTTGGTTGACAATTCAGCTTTTTTAGTAAAAATTAATTTTTTTGTTTGAAAATTCAACTATTTCAGTTGAAGATTCATTTTTTTAGTTGAAAACTCTTATGTTTCGTTTAAAATTAATTTTTTAACTAAAAATGTTACTATTCCATTTTCGGTTGAAAATTATTATTTTTTTAGTTCAAAATTCAACTATTTGGTTGAAAATTTGTATTCTTCAAATAAAAATTCAACTATTTCGTTAAAAATTCATGTATCTTGTTCAAAATTTGTCTTTGTTGGTAGAACAGTAATCTTGTTGGTCGATAATGGATCTTCTTGGTTGTAAATTAAAGAACTTTGTCGAAAATTCATCTTTTTGGTTGAAAATTTAACAACTTTGTTAATAATTCTTTTTTTTTTTTTATTTTTTTTTTTCAACATATTCCATGTTTGGTTAAAACCTAATCCTGTCTATTGGATAAGTTGGAAATTCGCCTTTTTTGGAAAATAATCGAGTAAGTTTAAAATATATTTAGAAGTTTTGAAAAGATTCAAAAATAATTTGAAACGTGAAAAGACTTCAAAACATTTAAAACATAATGTAGATTTTTGAAGATGTCGAACACAAAATTGATAAGCTTCTTAAGCATTTTGAAAGGTTTTAAAAGAATACAAAATTTGTATCAAAATTTCTAGAAAATCTAACAATAATTTTTGTTTCAAAAAATTAAGTTAAAAATAATATTAATAAGATTTCAAAAATTAAAAAAAAAAAAAGAATCTGGATGATTTTAAGGTAATTTTTTTTACTTTTGCAAGATTTTCAAAAAGTTTTTTGGGAAAGTTTGAGTTTCAAGATAATAAAATTATGATTACATTCCTGGAAAATTTTACAATAATTTTTTTTAAACATATTTTTGAGCAAATATTAAAAAAAATGTCAAAACAAATTTTAATGTATAAATTAATGTTTCCAGCTTAAAATTGCGTAAAATGTCATATTTTGGAAAATTTATACGTTTTTTTATTAATTCTTCAATTCGTAGAATTGAAAATGATAGCGTGGATTTCTTTTTTGTTGGAAAAATTAATTTTAAAAGAATATTTAATAAGATTCCCAAAATTTTAAAAAAAGAATCTGGATGATTTTAAGGTATTTTTTTTATTTTGCAAGATTTTCCAACAATTTTTTGGGAAAGATCAAGTTCAAAGATAATAAAATTATTATTACATTCCTGGAAAATTTTACAATTTTTTTAAAAGATATTATTAAGCAAATATTTAAAAAGATTCCAAAACAAATTTTAATGTATAAATTAATGTTTCTAGCTTAAAATGGCTTACAATGACATATTTTGGAAAATTTATACATTTTTTTATTCATTCTTTAATTGGGTAGAATTGAAAATGATAGCGTGAATTTCTTTTTTTTTTTGTGGAAAGATTAATTTTAAAAGAATATTTAGTAAGATTTCCAAAATTAAAAACAAAGAATCTGGATGATTTTAAGGTAATTTTTTTACTTTTGCAAGATTTTCCATAAAAATTCTGGGAAAGTTCGAGTTCCAAGATAATAAAATTATTATTACATTCATGGAAAATTTTACAATTATTTTTTTTAAACATATTTTTAAGCAAATATTTAAAAAGATTTCAAAACAAATTTTAATGTATAAATTAATGTTTCTAGCTTAAAATTGCCTAAAATGACATATTTTGGAAAATTTATACATTTTTTATTCATTCTTCAATTCGTAGCATTGAAAATGATAGCGTGAATCTTCTTAAAAATATTTTTACTTTACAATGCATAAAAGTTAAAAATTGAAATTTTGCAGTTTAACGGCTTTTAGTTAAAAAATTTTCAATTGAAAAGTTTTTAAAGCTTTAATTTTATACGCGAAATTTACTGAGTGTTTGAATTGACATTTTTTAAGCTTTAATTTGAAAAGTTTAAAATTTTAAAATATTCCACTTTGAGTGTTTTAATTTGCGGTTCAGTTTTTATAACTTCAAATGAAAAAGATTTTATTTTCAAGAGTTCGAATCTTTGAATTCCAATGACCGTGATCAATTCTTTCTCAATTGTTCAATTTTGATTTGCAGTCAAAAAGTGGTTCTTTTTCGACCTAGGATAAGAAATGTTAAAAATATTGCAATGACATAATTTTAAATGACATATATGGTGTTCAATCGATTGCTATATATTTGAAAAAAAACTTGAAACATAAGGTTTTTTTTTTTTTAGTAACGATTATTCATTCTTGTATTTGAATATTCTAACATTCCTTTAAAATTTAAACATAGAAGCTTTTTTGTAATAGCGGTTATGTACGTATCCTAATTTAAAATTTTCTCATTGCATTATTCTAAATATTTGTCATCCTAGGTCGAAAAAGAATCACTTTTTGGCTGCAAAAACGGTAAAATTCCTGTAGATTCTTGTAGAAAATTAAAACTAAAATAAACTACAACAATGTACAAAAAAATACGAAAAAAGTACAAAATTCGTCTCAATAATAGAAAAAAGTTGTACTTTCCTGTAAATTTGGTTGTAATTTATTCTATTTATTTGTAGATTCCTGTGAAAATAGTTTTAGTTTTCTGTACTTTTTGGTAAAAATTTTCCACCAGGGATTGACGAAATTAATTAATTAATTTCACGAAAAGTAATGCACATAGCTTTGACTAGTTTTTCCAGTAGCCGAACTAGTTTAAAAATCTGAGAATTTAATTTTTGCTAATAATTTGTTTGCAATTCTAGGAGGGAGAGCAGGCGGCCAAGGACATCGAAGATCTGAAACCTCACACTATGTGGTCCCTCTATTTAAATCTGCCGGCTTCAGATATTAAATTGAGCAACTCCGCTCCCAGCAACGTTCATCTTTGTTCGGGTCCCGATCTAGACCTCGATTTCGACTTTGCCGTCAATCAGGTACATTTTTCAAAAGAACTTATTTATTTACTCAATTCAGACAATTTTTTTGTTTTGAAAAAAAATGATATTTCGAGGTGGCGCAAGCCAGATGAAGTTTAACACGTATTTCCCATAAGAAAAAAAGACGGTAAACCCCCCATAAGTGAAAAAAATGGGTTTTACGAGTTTTTGGCCCTAATTATGATTTTTTGCGATTTTTTAAATGAAAATTGTTTCTCATACATCAAATACTACTTTATACTGCTAATTCAGGCTGTCTAGTGTCCTGGAAAAACCTGGAAAAGTCCTTGAATTTTGCTCATGGTTCTGAAATTTTTTTTCGTTCAAAGAAAAAATATTTTTTAAACTTTTTCTCTGCTGAACGAAAAAAGATCACCTTTTTAATAAAAGACTGTTTATTGTATCATGGTGAAAATCACGATGCTAGAATCTAAATGGTATTTGAATATTAATGGTTAGAGCAAATAAAAAATTGGTCGGGGTAAAGTTAGAGAATTTTGAAAATGAAGTTTGGGACTATCCTGATAGAATGTTCTTGTTAGTAATTTATTTGCCTTGTATTTTTATTTTTTCTCTTGCATTTGCTTCATTCAATGAAATTTTTTCGATTTTTAAATTATTTCTAATTCATTTTAATTCTATTTTGGTTATAAATTAGTAGGGTTTCAAAGATTTTGAGAGATTTTAAATTATTTCTTGGAATTTGACTAGAATTCTTTAAAATTTTTAGGAATTCTCTTGAATTATTTTAAATTTTTAGGAATTCTCTTGAATTATTTTAGTTTACTTGAATTCTTCTAAATTTACTCCGTTGTACTTAATTGAATGGATTTTTTTGAATTTTCAAAAGTTTTTATTTTATTGATCCTGAAGTCTCTTAAGCTCCCCTTGAATTCTTAGGCATTACATCAAATTCTTTTGAATCCACCTTGAATTTTTATGAATTTCATCAAATTCTTCTCTTTTCCCCTAGATTCCTCTAAAATCATTCTAATTCTACGGAAATCAATGGAATTTTTTTGATTTTTAAAATTGTGTCCAATTCATTTAAATTCCTTTGAATTGTTTTGTAGTCATTAATCACTTTTTTTTGTTAGAAATTAGTAGGGTTTCAAAGATTTGAAGAGATTTTCAAATATTTTTTGCAATTCATTTAGAATTTGACCTGAATTCGTATTAATTCATCCTGAATTCTTTTGAATTCTTCTAAATTCACTCAATTCTACTCAATTCAATGGATTTCAAAAAACCTTTTGTTCAATTCATCTTGAAGTCTTTAAAACTCACCTTAAATTCTTAGACATTTCATGAAATTCTTATGAATTTTCTTTAATTTTTCTAAACTCGTTTCAAACTTACTCAATTCAAGGAATTTTTTCATGTTTTCGAATTGTTTTCAATTCACTTAAATGCTTTTTTAATGCAGCTTGATTTTTTATGAATTTCATCGAATTATTCTCATTTCCCTTAAATTCATTTAAATTCACTTCAATTTTACTGAAATCAATGAAATTTTTTCGATTTAAAAATTATTTCTAATTAATTTTAATTCTATTTTGGTTACAAATTAGTAGGGTTTCAAATATTTGAAGAGATTATCAAATATTTTTTGCAATTCATTTAGAATTTGCCCTGAATTCGTATTTATTCCTCCTGAATTCTTTTGAATTCTTCTAAATTCACTCAATTCAATGGATTTCAAAAAAGTTTTTGTTCAATTCATCTTGAAGTCTTTAAAACTCACCTTAAATTCTTAGACATTTCATGAAATTTTTATGAATTTTCTTTAATTTTTCTAAACTCGTTTCAAACTTACTCAATTCAAGAAATTTTTTCATGTTTTCGAATTGTTTTCAATTCACTTAAATGCTTTTTTAATTGAGCTTGATTTTTTATGAATTTCATCGAATTATTCTCATTTCCCTTAAATTCATCTAAATTCACTTCAATTTTACTGAAATCAGTGAAATTTTTTCGATTTAAAAATTATTTCTAATTAATTTTAATTCTATTTTGGTTATAAATTAGTAGGGTTTCAAATATTTGAAGAGATTTTCAAATATTTTTTGCCATTCATTTAGAATTTGCCCTGAATTCGTATTAATTCATTCTGAATTCTTTTGAATTCTTCTAAATTCACTCAATTCTACTCAATTCAATGGATTTCAAAAATTTTGTTGTTCAATTCATCTTGAAGTCTTTAAAACTCACCTTAAATTCTTAGACATTTCATGAAATTCTTATGAATTTTCTTTAATTTTTCTAAACTCGTTTCAAACTTACTCAATTCAAGGTATTTTTTCATGTTTTCGAATTGTTTTCAATTCACTTAATTGCTTTTTTAATTCAGCTTGATTTTTTATGAATTTCATCGAATTATTCTCATTTCCCTTAAATTCATCTAAATTCACTTAAATTTTACTGAAATCAATGAAATTTTTTCGATTTTTAAATTATTTCTAGTTCATTTTAATTCTATTTTGGTTATAAATTAGTAGGGTTTCAAATATTTGAAGAGATTTTCAAATATTTTCTGCAATTCATTTAGGATTTGCCCTGAATTCGTATTAATTCATCCTGAATTGTTTTGAATTCTTCTAAATTCTTCTAAATTCACTCAATTCTACTCAATTCAATGCATTTCAAAAAAGTTTTTGTTCAATTCATCTTGAAGTCTTTAAAACTCACCTTAAATTCTTAGACATTTCATGAAATTCTTCTAAATTTTCTTTAATTTTTCTAAACTCGTTTCAAACTTACTCAATTCAAGGAATTTTTTCATGTTTTCGAATTGTTTTCAATTCACTTAATTGCTTTTTTAATTCAGCTTGATTTTTTATGAATTTCATCGAATTATTCTCATTTCCCTTAAATTCATTTAAATTCACTTCAATTTTACTGAAATCAATGAAATTTTTTCCAATTAAAAATTATTTCTAATTAATTTTAATTCTATTTTGGTTACAAATTAGTAAGGTTTCAAAGATTTGAACAGATTTTAAATTATTTCTTGGAATTTGACCAGAATTCTTCTAAATTTACTCAGTTCTACTTAATTGAATGGATTTTTTTGAATTTTCAAAAGTTTTTATTTTATTGATCCTGAAGTCTTTTAACCTCCCCTTGAATTCTTAGGAATTTCATCAAATTCTTTTGAATTCACCTTGAATTTTTATGAATTGCATCAAATTCTTCTCTTTTCCCTTAGATTTCTCTAAAATAATTCTAATTTTACGGAAATCAATGGAATTTTTTTGATTTTTAACATTTTTTCCAATTCATTTGAATTTTTATTGTATTTAAATTGAATTGTTTTGTAGTCCTGCGAATTTATCCTGAATTTGTTACCCTTCGAGGGCGAAAAAAGTACCCTATGAGCGTGACAGAAATTACCCTTTCAGGGTGTCCAGCGACCTTGAAAACCTGGAAATCTCCTTGAATTTTTCACGAGAACCTTGAATTAAAATTTTTTTAAACCGGTTTTTTTTATTGAAATGCGAAAAGTAATTTCAATCTTTTAGTCTATTATGAAAGAAACATCACGTTCAGAAGAAACCTTGCTACTGAAAAGTTTTTTTATTTATCAAGATATAATTTATCTTTTACTCATTACGCAATAAATAAAGAGATTTCCAGGCATTTTTTGTAGACTTAGGGAATTATATTATTATTATTTATATTATATATAATTATAATATTATTATTATATAATAATATTTTAATT
>CAKNYM010043952.1:14395-70555 GCA_932195095.1 Andricus curvator
TCCCATCTCATCTCATCTTATCCCTTCCCATCCTATCCCATCTTATCACATCCCATCCAATCCCATCCCATCTCATCTCATCGCATCCCATCCCATCTTACATCTCCCTTTCCATAAACTTCTTCCTCTAATCCATCCCTCACCCCCATGATAATTTCCCCACTAGCCCTTTCTTTCTTCCTCACTTTGACCGCCTCCAGTAGTCTCCACCTATACATCCTTGGCAGCTTTGGCGCCACAACAAATTCCTGGATATACCTTCAGAACTTATAATCTTTCTTCTTCACGCCTTCTACGTTCCAGTACATCACCTTCACTACTCCTCCATTGGACTTCACTCCCACCCCGCTACTTCCTACGGAACGAAAATTCCCGTAACTTCCTTCAACACCTTTTCTCCTCGCCTGACACTCACATTTTCCGGTCCACTTTTATTTTCCGATACCTTACTTTCGTTGCTCTCCCTTCACTCTTCTAGCTCCTAGCCCTCACGTTCAGCATTCTCTGCACCTCCCTTTTCCTTCCTCATAAAATCGTGATCGGCAGAAACCCCCTTATCCTTTAACCTATTTTTATTCCGCATTACCCCCCAACTTCTATTGTCAGCTCTCCGATTCCACAAACGCCACTTCCTTTTCCCTTCTTCCCTACAGCCTAACTTTCCCTTCCTGGCCTTTCACCCAACCTGTGCTCTATAGCTGCGATTCCAAGTCCTCCCTTTCCTTTCCGCTCTTTAGCTTCAACCCTCTTATCACAATATTACTTCACCTGACTCCTTTTTTCTCTCCATTCTGAACTCTATTGCACTTATCCTTTCCCTATCCGCCCTCTTCTTCTTTTCATTCCTACGCTCTCCCACTTTCTCTCCTATCATATGCTCTACTCTCTCCCAAATACCTTTCTTCTCGCCCTCCTTCACATCACCTATTTCCATTTCCGACCTATTCTGCATCTTCTCGAGTCTTTTTCCGTCCTTTCCTTCCACACTCTAATCCCCTCTCCCATCTGCTTCATTTTAACTTTTTTTTTCTTCCTTTCTGACATCACCTCCGTCTCCCATCCTTCTAGTTTCTCCCTCAGCGCCTTAACCTCCTTTCCCCATTTCTAATCTCTGATTCTCGAGTCCTCCCTCATACCTTCCATCTGCTCCTCAGTCCCCCTTAAACTCCCCTCAGTTCCCTGATCTGCTTTTTCTAAACAAAATCTATATCACGCTTTTCTCGGTCCTCTCTTGGCTGTCTCTCTTCTTGTCCAAGAGATCCTCTCCCTTACTGGCACTAGACGCTCTTTCCATCACCTTCTCGTTTCCTTCGTTCCTGCCGTTCCAATTTTCTCCTCCCCACGAAGCGCCGAACAACACCGGGCCATCCACTGTTGACCGTCGTGGCGTGTGGAAAATTTCCTCCTCATCAACTCCACTACGAGTACTGCAGCGCTCTCGCTGACCACCTCCCGTTCTCCCACGTCCCGCTCTTCCGTCAGTAACTGGGAGCTCTCCATGCGGTACCTTCTGCGACCCCTCACAGCCCTCACAGCCCTTATAGCCCCTAAAGACACCTCGTTCACTCCCTTAACATCCCCTAACACTACTGCACTTCCTTCAACACCTTTTTCTCCTCGCCTCACACTCAAATTTTCTCGTCTACTTTTATTTTCCGATACCCTGCCTTCGCTGCTCTCCTTCCACTCCTCTCGCTTCTAACCCTGTCGTTGTTCAGCATTCTCTGTACCTCCCTTTTCTTTCTCGTCAAATCGTGATAGATTAAACCCCCTTATCCTTTATCCTATTTTTATTCTGCATTATCCCTAACTTCTATTCCCAGCTCTCCAATTCCACAAACGCCACTTCCTTCTCCTTTCTTTCCGCCAGCCTAAGTTTCCATTCCTTGCCTTCAACCCACCTTATGCTCTGTAGCAGCGCTTCCACGTCCTCCTTACGTCTTGCCTCAGTCCCCTGCTCTCGCAGCTTCCCGAAAGCTGAGACACTAGACCGTCGTGGCGTGTGGAATATTTCCTCCCCATCAACTTCACTACCACTTCTGCTAGCGCTCTCGCTGACCACCTCCAGCCCCCTCCACGTCCCGCTCTCCCGTCAGTAACTGGGACCTCTCCATTCGGTACCCTCTGCAACCCCTCACAGCCTTCACAGCCCCTGCGGACACCTCTTTCAACACTACGAGAACCTCTCTTGTCCCCCTCGAAGGCCCAAAACTCCTGACCACAAACTCCCCTGATCCCTTGCCAACCTAACCTCACTTTCCCTATCTATTCCACACAAATTCCGTAAAATCCTCTCAACAGCTGTCAGCGAACACTTTCTTAATACCACCACCATCAATCATATATATTTAACGAATCAATCAAACGTTTGTTTGAATCAATAAAATAATTTTTTGACCCTACAAGGTATTCAATCAGTAACAAATGAATCAAAGCTATTATGAATCGTGTTTATTTTTGATTTTTTAGTGATTGCAACTTTGTACTTCGTCACCTGTGAACCAAGAGCAGTCCAAGGACCGGTGAGTAATTTAGGATAGGAGTAGTTATTTCAAATTCCTGCATTAGAATGATATAAAATACCAGATTTCCTGATTCTTTATATCCAGATGCGCTGGATCGAATCATTGAGAAAAAAGGTTTGAATGTGATTTATTTTTAATGCCTTAGAATCCGTGATTTACAAAAAAAACATAAAAACAACCAAGTGTCAGACTGTGCCCGCCTCTACATCAGGGTCTGGATAGTGCAACCTCTCGCGGATAATCATTAGTCAAAAATACTGATTTATGTAAAATATTTATTGAAATTTTATAAATGTTCAAGACACTTTACGTGTTAGTAAATTAAAATTAGAATTATTTTTCTTTCATTCGTGCTCTCAATTAATGATTGTCCACTGTAGGTTGCATTATCCACTGTATGGAGGTTTCCCCTAATAATAAAATTAGCTGCTCGCATCCACACAAAAATAATTGCGTTTATAAAAAAATTATATTTAGAAGTTGAGTCAGCCTCATGGAGTTTAACACGTATTTCCGATAATAAAAAAATATGTTTTTGTAAATTTGATTTAGAATGATCAATTTTTATAAACAATTATGTTCGTGCACTTGCATCAACAATTTTCTTTTTGAGTAAAAAGTGGACAAAAAGTTAAGAAATTTAGAAAAACTGCAACTATCTGGCATCTGGTATTTGAAAAATGATCATTTATTTGTATTCTACAGCTACTTGTCGAGAGAAATGTTAAGTTTTAATTGTATTCACCTAATATTGACGATTCTGATTAAAATTTACAAAAACATATTTTTCTTATCATTGTCTTAACATTTATTTTTATTTCTATCTGAACAAATTTGGGGTCGATATGCATGCGAATTAAAAAAAATTGTACTTCTACTAATTAAAATTATATTTCACTTAGGAGGAACCTCAATATATTTTTGGTTGTCCAATAGACACATGCCCAGTAAGTGAATAAAGTATTACGCGGTCTTTATCACATCGGAAAATACCCGGTTTTCGCAAAAATTGTAATTTAAGAAAATATATTTTCAGACCATTCATCCGGCTTATCGTTGTGTAACTGATGGTACGATTCGAAGATTCATAAGTATAAGGAGATGGCGCTGCTTCAAAAAGCACAAGTGCTTAACAAAACGTGAGTTGTATAAAAATGCATTTTCTTCTCTTCTGAAGATCATTCTTTTAATATTTTAAAATATCACTCTGAGAAATAGCTGATATGAAACTAATTAAAATGAGACCTTTTGCATTGAGAACAAAAATTTTCTACATTGAAATTTTCTTCAACCATTAAGTATGGCCGTGCGGTCTCACAGGCCGCACCATGCTTTTGATATGTTGTGCCGTTATTGGCAGCTTCAGTTTTAGTTTTGCTTCCGCCTAGATAAGTGGACGACGGTCCTGTATGTAATAGGTAATATTGAATGAATGCTCATACGCGGTTCTTGCGACCGCACGTCCATGATAGCTTTAAAAATCTATATTTCTGCTTTAATTTGTTTTAAGGTATTTAAAACACAAGATGTCACTCACAAAGTGCAGAACGTCCCAGGAAAATTGTACTTCCCTATTATCCCTCATTTGCGAAAAAAGTGACAAAATAGTATGAGAGTATGGACGTGCTCGCCCTCTCTCCACCTCTCTCAACTAGCACCACCCTGTCTCATTCCTTGCCTTTCCTCTCCTCTTCTCTCCTATCATGTCCGATCCTATCTTATCAACCTCTCTTCTCCACTCGACTCCTCACTTCCCATTCCATTTCACTACTTCCCCATCCTACCCAAACTTCCCTTTTAATCTTCACCAGCTTTCTCTCTCCTACTTCACCTCCTTAGTTCCACCCTATATCTTCCCTATACCTCATCCTCATCCTCACCCTCCGACGCCTATTCCGTCCCTTATCCGCTATCCTAATTCTCTTCTCTAACGTGCCTACTTTCCCTCCGCTACTGCTTCTCTCCTCTCAATATTTCCTACCATCTCCCTCGATTCCCCGCTTCCATTTCCACACCTCAGCAACCCTGCCTTCATCAACACTCCATTCCTCCTTCCGATCCTAATCACGCCCTCCTTATTTCCCTCCTCTACTTTCCTACTTCCTGCAACTTCACTCTCAACACTTCCTTCCCTCTACTACTTCCCCACCCTCTCAATGCTTTCGTCTCCACCTCCTGTACCTTCAGTGACCTACCTACCTCATAATTTTCAATTCCCTCTCTTCGCCTACTGTACACACTTCCACCCTTATCCCGTCCCATATCCCCTCTCCTAATTCCCTTACCTATTGCCACTTATTCCCTGGGTACCTCTCCCCTACCATATCAACCATGCTTCCATAATCTCCTCTTCTACATCCCTACTCCCCGACACTTAATTCTCCACATTCCGTTCCTACTACTTCTTTCCCACCCTCCCTTAATTTCCCTCTCCACCTTCTATACTATCAATCTTCAACTCACTCCCTCATTTTTACATTCCTGTCATCCTCTACATCTACATCTCCTTCTCCCTCACCTACATCATCCTATATCCCCTTTTCCTAATTGCTTCCCTTACTGTTCCTAATTTTCTTATGGCTTCACCCCAACCATCCTAAACATGTCTCCTCACATCTCCTCCACTACTTTTCTTCTACATGTTACTCCACTCTCCACACCACCTTTCACTACTCATTGTCCACTCTACCTATACTTCCCTTCTCATACATTCCTTCCCGCCTGCCCTTTTTCACTCCCCTACCCACGCCCTCATTTTCACGTCCTCGTCTTTTTCTACATGATCCCCTTCTTTCCCTATTCATTCTCATATCTCCTGTCCTAATTTCCTCCCCTACTGCCCCTCATTCGCCCTACTCTCCTGCTATCCAAACCATGTCTCCCTACTCCCCTTCTCCCATACTCTTTCTTCCTTCCCTGTCTTGTCTCTTCTTCCCCCTCTCACTTACTCTCCCATAGTGTCCCCACTTTCCCTCCACTATTGTCCCTACCCTCCCCATGCTTTACCCTACCTTCCCTACTTCCCCCTCCCCTCCTAACTTTACTTCCGATTCTGTACTCACCTACTCCTCTTCCAACAACTCTCATACTACCCTACTTCCCTTTTCAATAATTACCCTCTGCTTCCTTAATTTTCCCCTCGCAGTCCCTCCTCTCTCACTTCCGTCCAAATAGTGACAAAGGTACTAGAAAAGTCCCACTTAATTTTTTTTCTCTATATTTGCAGGCCATAATAGTTTTTGTGACAAAAGTACTGGAATAGTTCAATTTCATTTTCTGAAAAATTTGGTATAAAAGTACACAATTTCAAAGAAAATAGAATGGAAATTTTTGACAAAAGGAATCTTGTACAAAAGTACAAAATTCCGAAGAAAATAAAATGGAACTTTTTCAGTACTTTTATCACAAAATCTATTAAGGCCTGGAAAAATTAAGACAACAAAATCACGTAGGACTTTTCTAGTACTTTTGTCACTATTTGGACGAAAGTGAGAGATTTTGTACGAAAGTACAAAATTTTGAAAAAAATAAAATGGAACTTTTCCAGTACCTTTGTCACAACATACAACTGATTGAAAAAAAAATATTGCAAAAAAACTTCAAATATCGTTGTTGAGATATTTCAAAACTTTTTCCCTAGATTCTACCCTAGAGTTTAATTTGGGTAAAAAAAAGTCGCAAAATTGAAAATAATGATTGTACTCACCAAATGATTCAAACAAATTTTTCAAAATAATGTTTGTATGAATGTTACTGAATCTTATTAAAAGATGACAAATAATGATTAAAAAAAAAAGTTTTATAAGTGTGGCAGTAGTGGGGATATCGGAGAGGAGTCTTTAGAGATTGAAAGGAAATAAAATTATTAAAATATTTACTTGCATTTCTTAAATATAAAATATTGATATGTAGTTTTTAAATATAACAAATATTGAAAAATCGTTAAAAAAAACCTTTGAAATTTTTTTTCTAATTGCTAACGAATGGACGTTTGATATATTTTGTTCGTTAAAAAATGCACTTTGAAATGTTTTAAGTGGTGAAAAGGGACACCTAAAAAATGCGCAAGAATTAATATTTCGACACTGTGAAATTCACAAAAAGACAATTATTCGGAATAGCATTGAGAATTGAACAAAAATTATTGTTATCTTCAATTTAAACAATAGTTTAAAGAAATACATTATATTTTTAAAAAAGTACTTTCTTTAATCAAAATATATAATCATGGTATTTTCGATGAATAAATAGTATTTAAAAAAAAAATTTCGATTGTTTGAATTCGAAAATTTGACAGCGTCGAATAATGAATGAAGTGGCAATTTTCTGTCGCAAATCCTATTATTCGGAAATTTTCAAATCCGGTAATATTTTAAACTGTTGGGAATTTTCAAATCGGTAATAGTATCAACTGTATAGGAATTTTATTACTCGAGACTTTTCTGAATCGGGATTTCCATATTTCAGCGATTTTATAATTTCGGGAATTTTCTACTTGGAATATTTTCTTTTTCGGAAATTTCACGGTGTGACAAATGTTATTTATCGCGATGTTCCTTTCGTCCCATCAAGAAATACAAATAAATATTCTGTATCCTTTGAAAGTATAAGTTGATAATTTTTCATTATTGAATACGTATAATACGTTTCATTTTAATATTTGCTTGATAATGGAAAAAATACAAGAAAATATCTTGTATCCCTAAAAATTACAATCTAATATGCGTCTGATACTGAAGCGAAAAGGGCGGAGTACGTAGAGATGAGGAAGGGATTTAAATTGATGTGTAAGAGGAAAGAACAGGAAAAGGAGAAAGATGTTGAGGAGGAGTTGGAAAGTGTTAAGATAAAGGGGGATGTGTAGAAGATATAAAGAAATTTAGGAAGCGTAGGGTGGGGATTAGCGAGAAGATAGGGAGTGAGGAGTGCAGGGAGTATTTTAAGGAGTCGTATCAGGGCTCAGATTCACGGAAGAGAGATGTTGGGAGTAGAAGAACGAGGGAGGCAGAGGGGTAGGAGTAGAATGACGAGGAGATAGAAAAACATATAAGGAAGTTGAGAAGGTCAAAGCCAGCAGGGCTGGACGGGGTAGAGAACGAAGCGTGGCTGTTGAGTACACGAGATGTTAGGGAGAGGCTTAAGGAGGTAGTGAAGAAGGTATAGAGGGTGAAGAGATTCCCAGGAGGGTGGAGAAAGTGGTTAATAGTGCCAATTTATATGAGAGGAGATAGGGTTAAGCAGGAAAATTCTAGAGGAACTACGCTAATGAATGCGGCGTACAAAATATACGCGATGGTGTTGGCGGAGAGGCTGCGGAAAGATGTCGGGGGGAAAGGAATATTTCCGGAGACGCAGGCGGGATTTCGGCCGGTAAGGAGCACTATCGACAATATCTACGTTCTTCAGCACGTGGTGGATAGAGAATTACCGAAAAAGGGAGCGAAAGTGTACCCGATTTGTGTGTAACTCAAAGGCGCGTTTCCTTCGCTGGATAGAGGGAGGTTGTGGGAGACGATGGACGAGAGAAGAGTGGAGAGAGGCCTGATCGAGAGGGTAAGGAAGGTATATGAAGAGACGAAAGATAATGTGAGAGAAGGCGATGGAATTTGGGAGGGTTTCTGGATGAATAGGGGGTTGAGGAAAGGTTGTCCGCTTAGCCAAACGCTTGTTGCAATTTTAATCGCAGATATGAAAAGTAAGCTAGCGGCCGGAGTAGTAAGAGAAGGTAGGGTAGAAGAGGTTAGGATATAGTCACTCGCGTATGCTGATGACACAGTGCTGCTAGCAAAGAGCGAGGAGGCCTTGAAGGAGATGATGAAGAGGTAGAGAATATACCTGGATAAGAATAGGTAAAGTGTGAATGCGGAAAAGTCCAAGGTTATGTTCTTCAGGAAAGGAGGTGGAAGTGATAAGAGAGATGAGTGGAAGTGAAAGGGAAAGGCAGTGCAGGAGGTGAAAAAATTTGTGTACCTGGGCTTCCTCTTTCGGAGGAATGGGGGAGTGTATGGTGATATAAAAGATAGTGAGGAGGGTAAATGTGGTGATGAGGCAGGTGTGGTGTCTGGGGAAGAAGTTATTTGTAGATGATTTTGGAAGGAGAATGAAAGTGTTAGAGTCGCTAGTGATGAGTGTCTTATTTTATGGAGTGGAGGTCTGGGTGTAGAAGGAGAGTGAGGAGGTGAACAGGATGAAGGATATTGAAAAAAATGGTTAATGATCATTTCATAATGTAGAAAATATTTTGCTTCAATCGGAACGTCCTCATTTGGAAATTTATTTACATATTTCAAATATAACATATGTGACGTGGAACGAAAAAACTTCCCAAATTTGAGCTCCAGAAACTTCAATTATTGATCGTGTAGCAATGTGGATTTTTTTGTTCGACAGAAGGAATCTTCATTATTCAAAATCAATAAAAATCGATCATAAGGCTGGTTACTTTGTTCTACGTCTCATATAACATTTTCTTTGGACTGTAAGATTTTAAAAGGAATATAATTATTCTCATTGTATTAAATATTAATAACTGTTTCAGCTCTCAAACAACATGTTCGTAGCTATTGTAATGAAAGTCCTTAATATCCTGAATCGCAGGTGCTGAATACATATTTTGGAATAGCCGGACGCGTACGCCAGGTGGTCTGAAATAACAAGGAAACATACTTCTATCCACTGCAATAAAAAAAAATGAACATGCGTCAATATGCGTCATGATGCGTCAATATATTGTATGAAAATGTAATTCAGCAATCAGTGACTACTGAAATATTAAAATTTTCAATGATTTAGAATTTTAAGATTTTAAATATTAAGAAAAACGAAGTAAATGTGCATTTGCATCAGCTGAGAAAAGAAGAGGTAAAAACGTAGAAATAGGCCTTTTTCAATTTAGAAAAACGATAGATAACCAAAATTTCCTTTCTTCCAACTCAATTAAAATAAAAAATTACCCCCTTTCAATTCTAAAAAAAATGTGAAATAAAAAGTTTCCCCCTCTAACTCCATAAAAATGCTAAAAAGAACAATAGCTTCTCCCAATTTGCAAACAGTTGAAAACCAAAAAAAAAAGAACAAATTTTTAACCAAAATCATAATACTTGATTTTTAACCAAAAAATTAATTTTCTACTAGAAAAGATTAATTTTCTACGAGAAAAGATGAATTTTCAACAAAATAGCTGAATTTTCTACCAAATTGTTGAATTTGTAAGAAAAAAAGACTAAATTTCTACAAAACAGTTGAATTTTCAACACGGCAATATGAATTTTCAACGAGAAAGTTAATTTTCAACCGATAAATGTTTGATAAAATAGGTGAATTTTCAGTTCAGAAAATTAATTTTCACAAAAAAGAAAACAAATTTTTCGCACAGAAGATTAATTTTCTGCCAAAGAACAAAACAGTTTAACAGTTTTTCTACAAAACAGTTTAATTTTGCATCAGATAGTTGAACTTTATACCATAGTCACCTTTTCAGTTAATAAAATTAATTTTCACTGAAAAGAAAACTAATTTTTCACACAGAAGATAAATTGTCTACTAAAATAGATGATATTTCAACAAAATGCAAACATTTTTAACTGCATAGTCAACTTTTAATAAAAAATGGTGTAGTTGAATTTTCATTTAAGAGAATTACGTTTCAACTCACAAACGAATTTTCTACAAAAAATTTAATTTTGTAGCAAAAAGTTGAATTTTCTAGCAAAGTGTTAAATTTTTAAGCGAAAAAGATAAATTTTCTACAAACCAGTTGAATTTTCGAAAAAAAAGTTAATTTTCAACCAATCAGTTGAATTTTCAACAAAATAGTTGAATCGTTCAATAAAAAAGATTGAGTTTCATCCAAATATTGGGATCTTTAACAAAAAATTAATTTTCTACCAGAAAAGATGAATTTTCAACAAAAAAGTTGATTTTCAACTGATCAGTTAAATATTCAATAAAACGAAAAATACAAATTTTCCACAAACCAAATCTTTGAATTTTTTACCAAAAAAATTGAAAAAAAAAGTTTATGTTACGACCAAAAAATATGCATTTTCTACCAAAACAATTAAGAATCCGATTAAAAAAAGATGAGTTTTCAACAACATTTATGAATTTTCAACTAAAAAAGATAATTATTCAACAAAAAAAAGAATAATTCAATTTTAATTTAGAGTTATAAGTTTTTAACGAAAGAAAATACATTTTCAGCGAAATACTTAAATTTTCCACTAAACAGATGAATTTTCAAACAAAACCAGGAATGCCTATGAAGAAAATTTCGGAAAAAAGTTAAATACTTAAATTCTTAATTAATAACATTGATTTTCAATTTAAAAAATCTAATTTTCAACCAAAGAAATGAAATTTTATCAAAAAATATTAATTTTCCACAAAGAAAAAATATTTTTTAAGAAAACACATGAATTTTCAACCAAAAAGGTGAATTTTCTACCAAAAAAGACAAATTTTCAACAAAATAGACGAATTTCCAACTGAAAAAGATCAATATTTAACAAAAAATATACTATTTAATTTTCAGTTGGAGAAATAAGTATTTAACTGAATAAAATAAATTTTTAACGAAATAGTTAAACTTTCAACTGAACGAATCAATTTTCAACCAAAAAGATTAAATGCCTATAAAAAGAAGTTTCTACAAAAAATTTAGTTAAATTTTTAGACAAAAAATTTAATTTTTAATTTTGAAAAACTAATTTTCAACAAAATAAATTAATTTTCAACCAATTGTAATAATTTGCTACAAAAAAGAATGATTTGTAAGAAAATGCATAAATATTGAACCAAATATTAAAATTTTTATTGAAATTTTCAATAAAAAAGGTGAATTAGTCATCAAGAAGATTAATTTTCAAAAACAAAAGATCAGGTTTCAACAAAATGAAGAAAATGTCAAACAAATAGTTTCCTCTTAGGAAGATTGATGTTCAACCAAACATGAAATTGTTTAATTTTCAGTTTAAAAAATTATTTTCAATAAAAAAACTAATTTTCAAGCCAAATCAATAAATTTGCAACCAAAAAAATTAATTTTTGACAAAGTTAGCGAAAATTTTGAAAATGTAATCAAATAGTTGTATTACTGCCAAAAATTAACCATTTGTGCTAAGCTTTGTTTTCTAAAATTATTATTTAAATGTAAATAGTGCAATGAAAATAGAAAATGGAACCTTATAGAAAATTCGAACGAAATCCAAATACTCGAATTCAATTTTTCACACGATGTTCTAGTTAAATTCAAAATTTTCATTCCCGTTTCCTGTTTTTCTCCTAAATTTCTGCCAAGTATGAAATCGCCATTGAGAGCTGATAGCTTCCTGTAAGCCAAGATTCTTTTTCAACTTAGTCGGCAACTGTGTTGGGCAGTGGAAGTGTGCTGGGCCCATAACCTGTTACGACTTAAATTAGCAGAGCGCTGAGATTCATAAATAAGTATATTAATTTATTATAGAAACACTTTTTATTCAGGCCTTTATATTGTAGATCATGATTTTGACAGAACAGAATAGAATGAAACAAAAGCTTCACTTGAACATCCGTTCCTTTCTAAATTCAAATAAGAAAATACTTGCGTACGCAGATCGCTAATTCAAATTCAAATTATATAAAGAAGTTTACCGTTCCAACATTATCTTTTCTCCATACGATTCTGTCTACTATAGCATTGCAAATATAGAGATTACTTTCGAGAGGATGTGAGAACTTATTAATTAAGAACGCACTAATCTTAAAGTTGCGTCAGCGGCAACTTCGACATGAAGCAGAGTCTCTTCTAGCTGCCGCCGCTCCAAGGAATCGGTGAAAGACACAATCACTCGACACACTAACAATTCGATAACCATACCCCCCCCTCTCGCAATGATGTAACACCTGTCTCAATGGTGGCAGACATCAAAGTGACACCACCCCCTTCCCAGCTCTTCGCGGTCCCGAAAATTATCCCCAAATGTAAAATCAACTTGTACAGCTCTCTACATCTCCAGATATTATCCCTGAGTACAAAATCAACTTTCCTCGCTCTTCTATGATCAAAGGTCACGCCTAAGTGTAAAGAGCACTTGTTCGGCTCTCTTCAGCCCAATTTGAATAATAATCAGTTAAGACCAATAGTTAATGGAGATCGAGAATCTGTAGTCTTAAAAAGCGATCGAGACGAGACAATAATCTTCTTCGAATCAAGTTTCGTCTTGTTGTTATAAGTACCATGTTTGAAGTTTGAATACACCTGCACATCAGTCGGGATAGAACTAATTTAGCAACATTAACGAAGACTTTTCTAAATCCTGAATTCTTTCCGCTTCCGAATTTAATCTATGAGTAATTCAGGTAATTTCGAAAAGGGAAGACTGGCATGATGAACAGAGGACAAGCAATTTATTCACAACGGGACGCCTCGTCTAGTTTGAAGGCGCTCCTAGAAACTCCCTTGGCTCTACAGCTGAAGTACTTGGGATGAAACCTAGTGCGGAGATAATGATCGCACTAGGCAAATTCCCTACCATATTTCAAGCTGAAATCGTGGCCATTAGGACATGCATAATGAAGATTTGTAAACGTGGGTTTGTGAGCTAACACATTTACATAGGCCCGGATAGTCCAGCTGCATTGGGAGCACTCCAATCGGAAGAGTTTACATTCAGACTTGTCTCGAGTTACCTACGAGAGCTTCTCGAAGTGTTTGGTAATAACTGGATCAACTTGATCTGGGTTCCTGGACATGAGAACATTGAAAGTAATGAAAAAGCAGATATTCTTGCAAAAAGTGGGACTACAAAAGCCCTTCACGGACCTGAAACATACTGCGGAGCTTCGTATGCTTTGTACTAAGAAACTCCTGAACATGGAAGCAAAGTGGGTGAAAAATAGTCTTTGAAATGATCACGGGCCATTGCCACTTATAGAAGCACCTGACTAACATGAGGATCGACATCGATCTTTGATGTCGACTGTGATGTGCTAGTAGCTCTAAGATTGAGTCATTTTGGAAATCATTACTGTGAACCAGATTACTTTGTAGACATTTCCTATACGGCAATGAATGCCTATATGGCGGAAACTGGCCTCATCAGAGAGGATTAGATTCAAGGGTACAGAACAATAGGTCACATTAGATAACCTCAATGCTGTGAGACTTAGATGACCCTGCCGGTCGCCCATGAGCTCCGGCTCTTGCAGTCAGCCACGTTGCATTGGGCTGACTGCCCAATGCAAACAATTATCCGGTCACGTCACCAGTATCGCGCAGTGCCACCCACAATCGGATTCTCTCGTATGGAGGCCATGGATGGTTAGGAGTGGCAATAGGACCGAACCAAGGCGACGCGTCGCGATGACTAGACAATGGCCACGGACAAACGCGAGAACATTGTTTTAAGTAGTCGCAGCAACTCAGGAAGGACATCCTTAACTGTTGGAAAGGAAGCTCACCAGCGCGGAGAGGATACATGCTGAGGTTACATGAAAGTTGGGTCAGTATGCACCCGGAATATGCTCATACAACGTATTCAAGAGATCAGGTATCCTTTTTATACTGAGAGGGATATGAAGCTCTTTATCAGCAAGAAGAAGAGCAACATTCTTTAGCGAACATACCACCCGTTCCAGCAAGACCACCTTTAAAGATAGCCGATAATGCCAACATGAGAGCTAGGAGGTCCAAAATCCACCAAAAAGTTTTTTTCAGGATGGACAAATTAGCTGAAGCTATTACTGATCTCCCTGATTTGCTCTCCGAAGATGTTAATCTCTGAGCTCTAAACTGTGAAGGAAGGTAGGATAAAAAAATAGAAAGCTCGAACCGCGAGTTTGGAGGTGGGGAGAGTGAGTATAAGGAAAAGGAAAGGCTGAGAAAAATAGAACAAAGAATATAAAATAAAGAGAGCGAAGAAAGAAAAAAAAATGTAGTGATAACGCGTCTATGATTAAAGGGGAAGAAGCTCAAGGAAGGATTGAAAGAAGTACTAAAAAGGATAGATATTAAGGTAGAGGTAGAGCAAGTGCGAAGTGCAGGAAGGAAAGACCGAAAAGGAGAGAGAATGCTACTGGTGAATCTGAAGAAATGAGAAGATAAGAGGGAAGTGAGGACAAATAAGAGAGTGTTATATGGAAGCTCGGAGAGAATGAAAAATGATTTGACATGTGTAGAAATATGCAAGATAAGTTAAGGAAAATAGCGGAAGAGGAAAGAAAAAAGGGAAGAAGAACGTGAGTTAAGCATGGGAGAATGCAGATAGAAGGTGTATGGTGGGATTTGAACGAGGACAGGGAAGAGCCAGTGAAAAATGATGTGTCAGAAAACTAGGAGGGAAAGGAACAAGAGATACAGAAATAAGAATTAGTAGAAAACAAAAAGTGACGAGAAACGAAAGTAGGGAAGATTGAAGGATATGCTGCTGGAATATGGCAGGCTTGGAAAGAAAGGATAGGAAGTTTATGAGTAATTTAGCGAAATAGGATGTGGTGGTAATGATGGAGACGTGGCTAGATGAAAAGGGACGGGGAAGAGTAAGGCGAAGATTACCAAGAGGTTGCAAATGGCAGGTTCAAAATGCAAAGAGGGAGAATAAAAAAGGCAAAGCAATGTGAGGAGAGGAGTGGAAGTTATTGGGGGTTTATGTGAACGGTGATATGCAGGAGAAATCAGAGGAGATGGGAAAACTGATAAATGAAAATCAACAAGAGATTGGGCTTATAATAAAAGGAGATTTCATGGGAGAACAGGAGATGGAGAAGGAAGAGAATGGGGTGGAGAGTGAGACACAGAATCCAAAGTATTAGGGATAATGAAAGATGGAAAGGCACCTGGTATGGATGAGATTCCAAATGAAGTCTGGAAATATGGGGGGACAGAATTAAAGGAATGGGCATCGATAATGTGCAATAAAGTATAAAGAGGAGTGGTGTGGCCAGAGTTATGGAAGGAAGGAGAAGTAGTATCCATCGCGAAGAAAGCCAACGGGAAGGAGGTTATGGATTATAGAGTAGTGACTCTAATGCCAAAATTGTATGAACTCTATCTGCCTATCTTATCGAAGAGGTTAAAGAAAGAAGTTGAGGAAAAAAAGGTAGAGCCACCGAATCAGACAGGATTTAGAAGAGGGACGGGGGTGATATATATTTTTTCTGAACTATCTTAGAAATAAGAGGATCACAAGGGAGAAAGGGGCAATGTATTGAGGCAAGAAAAATACCAGAAAGTGCAGAATTTGTCAATGGGGAAAGGAAACATGGGACCATGTGTGGGAAGGATGTAGGAGAGGAATGGCAGATAAAGGAAGCTTAGATTAGAAGCTGCGAAACCCCTCTGAGTGTCAAATGCCCTTTCCCAGCTCTCGCCATCCCCAAAAATCATTCTCAGTCGCAAATTCCTTCCTAGCTCTCCCCAGTCCCAAACATCACCCATAAGTGTAAAACTCTCATGTACAGATCTCCTCAGCCCCAAAAACCAACCCCGATCCAGCTCTTTTTAGACCCGAAAACCGCCCTCGAGCATAAAATCCCTTTATTTAATTTACCCCAGAAATAGAAATCACCCCAATGAGTCAAGTCCCCCTGTCCAACTCGCCCAGGCCCAAAAATAAAGCCAATTATAAAAAACCTCTTTCCGGCTCTCCTCAGCCCAAAAAATACCCTTGGGTGTCAAATCCCTCTGTGCAGCTCTCCCCAAACCCAAAAATCAACCTGGGTCTAGCACTTCCCGGCTCTAAAAATTACGCCTGAATGTAAAATCCCCTTGTTCATCTCGCCACAGTCTTAAAAATCCCTCCTAAGTCTCAAATAACCAGAGTGCATGCCAATTATTTTTAGAATCTTATTTTTTTGATCGAAATCCTTTTTATGGTTTCACATGAACACATAATGGGACAAGGAAATTTAATATTTATTTGCTTTCAATTGATATGCACTAGATCTAAGCAGTATCACTGATTGCATCATTTTCCTTATCCGAAAAAATCAGTTTCTTATACTGGGAAAATATTAGCTTTCTTGAAGTAAAGAAGGCCAAGTACATAACATGAATTGATTCGATGACATATTGTTTTCATTATAGATAACGTATTCATCAAGTTCATGGAAATAATCACTGTCATATTTGCCCAAATATTTAGTTTGCTGATGTACTTTGCTATTTCACTGGCTCTTTTTCAGCCAGAAATCTTGATTGAAAATCGATTGTCTTACAATTCAGTTTATAAAATGACAGTGAAGATGGCATTCGCGTTCTCACTAAGTAAGTAGTCACCTATATAAAAAATAAATACCGAAATTTCTAGGAAGCAATTTTATTCTGAGGGTCCAAAACTTCATTTAATTGACATCAATTGTAATTTTATTTTCAATTTAACAAAATTCAAGAATACACAATTAGGTGACACAATAATGGAATTATTGTTTGGGCTACAGATAAGGACCAGAACTGAAATTAGTAACCAAAAAATCACTTATCCTCCATGATCTTCCTCTGTGACCTCCTCATTTACTTACAGGAGACCATACTGATCACCAGGTGGACCGAAAAATTAAACCAGTAGAAGTTGCGCGAAAAATAGATGGGCATCTATTTGACATTTATTATCGACCAGGTGAACGGCATAAAAAATCCCTGAATATCGGGTTGACTTTTTTGGTTGACCTGGTGATCAGTATAACCTCCTGTCGGGAAAAATCATCTCAGAAGGTGCACGAAAAATACCTGGATATCGAGATAAATTTTTTGGTCAACCGAGTGATTGGTATGATGTCCTGGAGGTAAACCTCCAGGGAGAAGTTACACAAAAAATAAATGGATCTCCATTCGATATTTGTGATAGACCTAGTGATTAGTATAATTTCCTGGTGGAAATCTTTCCCGGAGAAGGTGTAGGAAAAATACCTAGATATCAAATTAACTCTTTTGGTTGACCTGGTGATCAGGATAATCTCCTGTTATGAAACTTCCTAGAAGCAGTTGCACAAGAAATACTTGTATATCAGATGGACTTTTTTGGTCGATCTGGTAATCGGTATAATTTTCTGGTGTGGAGCTTCACCGAAGAAGTTGCACCAGAAATACCTGGACATCTAGTCAACACCTGGTGCTGGTCGACCTAGTGATCAGTATTATCTTCAGACGAAAAATTTCTTTCAGGAAACCAATCGGGTTCGATTGTGAAATTGTCAGTTTTTTTTTTGAGTGAAGAGTTTTCATTTTTTACTTAAACTGAAGATTACATTCGTTAGCGCGATCGGCATCAAGTTGGTGGGCACTGTCTCTTTGAGATTGTCAGCTGACACATCTATTTTCTCGAAAATTAAAAAATGTTTCTACTTAAATTTTTTGGACTCAAATTAGGATCATATCATCTCGGAAGTAATCTTTTGTATTATCTTCAAATGGTCATTTTTATTTTGCAAAATGTTTTTTCCCTCTCCTGAAAAATGACGATATTGTTGGTTATCTACTTCTCTATTGTCTATTGTTACAAATTACCTTGGAAGAACTAAGATTCAGACAAATGAGAATGTTATTCGCTATGGCCCACAAATATTGACCGATTTTGACAAAAAAAAATTGAAAAAAAGCTGATTAGATTTTCAAAACGTAAAATTATGGATAATCGAAGAAAACATTCTTTCAACAAATAGTTTGTTTATGAAAAATGTTGTTGTTTATTATATAATATTGAAACATCTTCAATTAATGTTACTCTATGAAACTTAGGCGATTTAAACAATTTTCCTGCTATTGACGAGCACCAGGAACGTCAAATGGAAAAAAATGGCCATTTTTTTCGTCATATTTGTTTATTCATAAAAAAATTGAAAGCCTAATTCAAAAATCTGGCTAGACAATTCTCTTAGAAATCTTATCAGTTAAAAAAAAAATTTTTTTGTCCACATCTGTCAATATTTGTGACTCACGTCAGCAAAGGGTGAAAATTAAGGTAATCCGAACTACCCCAACTTCCTCTACTCATTCCAAAAATAGGAATTAACAAATATCGGTCATTTTTTGATAATTGGAAGGTAACCTTCAAGAAATTGTAATTCCTCAGAAAATATAGCATTTCTACATACATGGCATTCACATTTTCAAAGCCTGGAGCAAATACGCTGATCATTTCAAGTTCTTCCAATGTTTGTTAATTTATTGCCTCAATACCCAAAACATTTTAGAAGAAAAAATATTGAAGTATCTTACATTTTAACTACGAAATAAAAAAAATATTAACGAAAAAATGTTCTCTTTTCGAATTCGTATATCGATCATGTTTAAAATTAATTATAATAATTAAATTAATTGAGTCCAAAAAGCATTGGAAATTTTTTTTTCGATTTTTGATGTATATCGCCCAGTTTGTTTGAATCCACACAAAAATAAATAATTTTTTTTTGTTGAAAAAATTGATATTTAGAGGTGGCGCAAGCCCTATGAAGCTTAACGTGTATTTCCCATAAGAAAAAAAGACGTTTTTGTAATTTTTATTCAGAATCGTTTACAACTATCTTCTCCTATAGTAATGCTATCTAGTTTCGGGGTTTTGAAACATTTTATACTTTTTGTCAAATTTTCAATTAGAGTGAGGTAATACTTATAATTAGTGTTAGGAAACATAATTTTTTGAACAATTTATTATTATTTTAAATAATATTCTCTTTAAATAATGCTAGAAATTGCTGCTTTTTCTGAAACTTTCAAATTTTTGTCCACTTTTTACTTGGAGTAACTTAATAATTAATTGAATTGAGCGAAAATAATTGTTTTAACAAATTTTTATTTTTCATGACTATCTTCATCCATATTAATGCCAGATAGTTACGGTTTTTTCATGAAAGTTTTAACTTTTTGTCCATTCTTCAATGAGAGTGAAGTAATAATAATTTCAAGTTGAAAAAATTTGTCTATTTTTCACTTGCACTGACTTAATCATTAATTAAATTGGGCAAAAATAATTGTTTAAACAAATTATTATTGTTGATAACTATGTTCATCTATATAATTTCCAAATATTTGCGGTTTTTTCTGAAACTTTTAACTTTTTGTCCACTTTTTATTTGAAGTAACTTAATAGCTATTTGTATTTAGCAAAAATAATTGTTTAAGCAATCTATTTTTTTTAAACTATCTTAATGTATATAATGCCAGATAGTTACGGTCTTTTCCTGAAAGTTTTAACTTTTTGTCCATTCTTTAATGAGAGTGAAGTAATAATAATTTCAAGTTGAAAAAATTTGTCTATTTTTCACTTGCACTGACTTAATCATTAATTAAATTGTGCGAAAATAATTGTTTCTTCATATTATTATTGTTGATAACTATCTTCATCTATATAACTGCCAGATAATTGCTGTTTTTTATGAAACTTTTAACTTTTTGTCCACTTTTTATTTGAATTGACTTAATAGCTGATTGTATTTAGAAAAAATAATTGTTTAAGCAATCTATTTTTTTAAAACTATCTTAATGTATATTAATGCCAGATAGTTACGGTTTTTTCCTGAAAGTTTTAACTTTTTGTCCATTCTTTAATGAGAGTGAAGTAATAATAATATACAGTTGAAAAAATTGGCCTATTTTTCACTTGCAGTGACTTAATCATTAATTAAATTGTGCAGAAATAATTGCCTAAACAAATTATTATTGTTGATAACTATCTTCATCTATATAATTGCCAGATATTTGCGGTTTTTTCTGAAACTTTTAACTTTTTGTCCACTTTTTATTTGAATTGACTTAATAGTTAATTGTATTTAGCAAAAATAATTGTTTGAAAAAAATTATTATTGTTTATTACTATCTTTATCTATATTAATGCCAGATAGTAACGGGTAATTGTTTAAGCAATTTATTATCATTATTAATAATATTCTCTTTTCCTAATGATAGAAAGTTGCGCTTTTTTCTGAAATTTTTAACTATTTGTCTATTTTTCACTTGCAGTGACTTAATAAATAATTAAATTGAGCAAAAATAATTGTTCCACAAATTATTATTGTTTACACCTATCTCCATCTGTATTAATGCTAGATATTTGTGTTTTTTTTCTAAAAATTTAAACTTTCTGTCCATTTTTCACTAAGTGAGGTAATAATTATTGCAAGTTAACAAAAATAGTTGTTTAAACACTTTATTGTTGTTTATAACCATCTTCTCTTAGATAAGGGGTGGAAAGTTCAGTTTTCTTCTGAAATTTTGAGCTTTTTTTTAACTTTCTGGTTATAAACAAATAATAAATATTAATATCATTTTCAGGAAAAAGCCTTTGCCTTTTTAGTTATGAACAAATAATAAGTAAACATTAAATAGAATAATATTTTAAACAATCTTTTTCTTGTTTGTGAATATATATTTTTCTGCAATAAAACAGATACTTGAAATATTTTTCATATTTCCTATATGGATCATATTTAATATAAATTTTTCCTTGAAATAGTTACTAAGAGCCTTGTTGCTTAAATTAATATTAATATTTATTATTTGTTCTTAACTAAACAGTCAAAGAAAATCACAAATATTTCAAAAAAATTCACAACTTTTTAGCATTACTTCAAGAGGAGTTAGTTATAAACCATAATGAATTGTTTAAACAATTATCTTTGTTAACTTGCAGTATTTATTCCTTTACTAAGTAAAAAGTGGGCAAAAGTTAAAAATTTCAGTAGAAGCCGCAAATATCTGGCATTGATAAAGAAGAAGATAGTTATAAACAATAAATTTTTTTTTAACAATTACTTTGCTAAATTGAATCAATTATTAACTCACTCCAAGTGAAAAGTAGACAAAAAGTAAAAAATTTCAAAAAAACTGCAAGATTCCAACGATATTCAAATGTAATATTATTGATAAGAATACATTGTGTAAACAAATACTTTTTTCATCTGCAACTAATTAAATATATTACAAAGGAAAAAATTAATAGTTGATATTTGCACAAAAAAATATTTTAATTCTGAATCAAAACTGGTGAATCGAATAAAAAAATATGAATTTCCGAAAAACTAGTTGAATCCTTAATTGAAACAGATAAATTTTAAGCAACAATTAGGGTTTTCAACAACGGATTTGAATGTTGCAAATGGAAAATGTGAATTCTTAGCAAAAATTTTAATTCACAAAAATATGAATTTTTTAGGAAAATAATTAACTTTCCACTTCAGAGAATACGAATTTGCAACCAAAGAAATGAAATGAAAAAGACAAATTTTCAACAGAAGACATCAATTTTCAAGTAAAAAAGATAAGTTTTTAACAAAGAAAGAGAATAGTTCAATTTTTAGGAGAACAAATAAATTTTCGGAAAATTTTCATTACTTAAATAGCTGAATTTGAAACTGAAAAAATTTTTTAACTCAGAATAGTTGAATTTTCAGTTAAAGAAATTAATATATAACCAAAAAAACGAATTTTCAACCAAATTCATCAATTTTCAACTGAAAAGATAAATTTTTAAGAAACAATAGAATAGTTAAATTTTTAGGAAAACAAATTTGCAACAACAAAAATAACTCATTTTTAACCAACACGATGAATTTTCAACTGATAATAATTTTAAAAAATTTTGACATAACAATTATACTTATAAACAATTTATGATCTATCATTTTAGTTGAAAATTCATTTCTTTGGCAAAAAATTCAACTATTTTATTGAAAATTAGTTTTTTTTTGTTTGAAAATGTACCTATTATATTTTGGTAGAAAATTCCAATGTTTTGTAGAAAATTCGTCGTTTTACGTTGAAAATAAATTTTTGGTTATAAAAATTTAACTATTTACTTTCGTTTGGAAATTAATGAAAACTGATGAAAATTCCTCCTTTTGGTTGAAAATTTTACTGGTTGATAATTTATATATTAAAAATTTTTTTTTTCAAATCAATTATTTGTTGTTAAAAATGCAACTGTTTGGTTGATAATTATTCGTTTTAAGTTGAGGATGCAAGTTTCTATGTTCGAAATTTGTCTTTTTGGGTAAATTCAACTGTTTTTTATTTAAAATAAAAATATGCTTTAGTTGAAAAATTAATTATTAAATTTTTCGTTAAAAATTCATCTTTTTAGGTTAGAAATTAAACTACTTTGTTGAAAATGCGTTTTTTTGTGTTAAAAATTAATTTTTTAAACTAAAAATTTAAAAATTTAGTTTAAAATTCAACTCTTCAGTTGAAAATTAATTTTTGTTGAAAATTCACAATTTTGGGTTGAATATTCATTTCTTGGACCGAAAATTAGGTAATTTATTTTAGTAGAAAATTTCACTGTTTTGTAGAAAATTCGTTATTTTTTGTTGAAAATCAATTTTTTGTTATGAAAATTTATGTCTTTTTCTTTTGGTTGAAAATTGATCGGTTTTAGTTTAAAAATGCAACTATTCCTTTGCAAAATTGATGAAATTTGTTGAAAATTGGTCCTTTTTTGGTAACAAATTAGTTTTCTCGGTCGAAAATTTAATTGGATGATGACTTATATATTTTGTTTAAACAGTTTTTTTTTATTGTAGAAAATCAATTCTTTTTGTTAAAAAAGCAACTGTTTGGTCGATAATTAATCTGTTCAAGTTGAGGATTCAAGTTTGCTTGTTAAAAAATTGTCTTCTTTGGGTGAATTCGACTGTTTTTAATTTAAAATTAAAATATTTTTCCGTTGATATAATAATTATTACATTTTTCATTAAAATTCATCTTGTTAGTTTAAAAAATCAATTAATTCGTTAAAAATACGTTTTTTTGTTGAAAATTAATTCTCCTAATTGAAAAGTAAAAAATTTGTTACAAAATTTGGTAGAAAATCCAACTATTTGGTAGAAAATTGATGTAATTTGTTTAAAAATTACCTTTTTGGGTGAAAAATTAATCTTCTTGCTTGAAAATGCAACTATTTGGTTCAAAAGGTATGTATTTCGCTGCAAATTTCTCGTTTTGATAGGAAATTAAACTTCTTGATTGAAAATTCAACTGTGTTGTAGAAAAAAAAGTTTCCTTTGATAATTTATTTTTTGTTTGTTTATTTCTCTTTTTGGTGAAAAATTAAACATTTTGGATATCTTTTTCTGTATTACTTGAAAAATCTTTCATGGTTGAAAATTTAACTGATGCCGAATTTTTTTTTTTTTTTTGAGAATTCATCTTTTTTGTTTGAGAGTTGGACTGCTTCTTAAATAAAATAAAAACAGCAAGATTTGATCCAAATATATTTTTTCAAGTTTTTCAATAAGTTTGATTATTCTCACCTGATTATTATCAAATTTTTCAACATACTACCGACTTTCAAAATATTAATGAATAAAATATAATATATATGTAGTAAATATAATAAATAGAAATAATTTATTATAATATAAAATAGAAATAATAAATTTCAAACTAAAAATAATGAAATAAGATTACTTTGTTCTTCAAATAATAAGAGATATATCTTTTATTTAGAGAAGAATGAAAACTATTATAAATAAATATGTATTATTTTTATTTTCAAGTGATTGCAACTTTGTACTCGGCCGCCTGTGAACCAAGAGAAGCCCAAGGGCCGGTGAGTGATTTATAGTTATTTCAAATTCCTGTGTGATAATTATGTAAAATACCAGATTTTCTAATTCTTTATATCCAAATTCGTCAAATCGAATCATTGAGAAAAAAAGTTCAAATATTGCTCAAATCCACACAACAATAATTGCGTTTATTCTTGTTTAAAAAATTATATTTAGATGTTGAGCAAGGTCTTTAACACGTATTTTCCATTATAAAAAAATATGTTTTTGTACATTCTATTCAGAATCATCAAACTTTATAAACAATTATGTTTTTTAACTTGCATTAATTATTTTCTGACTATATAGAAAGCTGGAAAAAGTAAGAAATTTCAGAAAAAACCGCAACTATTTAGCATTGAAAAAAAACAAGATAGTTAGAAACAATGAAAGTTTGTTTCAACAATTATGTTTGTTAAATTTCAATAATTATTACCTCGCTCGTAGTAAAGAATAGACAACAATTTGAAAATTTCCAAAAAAACTGAAAGTTTGTAACATTATTAAACTAGCTGTGAATTCGATCTCGAGTGTTTCCACTTTGTTTGTATTTATAATGATATGGTGCTCATTTCACGAGCACTTTGCTTTCCGCTAGCAAACGTATTTGCTTCCTCATAGTGAAAGCATTAGTTATTTTTTTCAATAATAGACAAACCTAGGTCTTCATTTTGATTAATTTGAAAACAGAAATGTACAAAAAATACAAAATTACAAAATAATACAAAAAATTTCTTAAATACAAAGGCAAATCAGACAAATCAAATTTTATTTTCGAGAGGATAATTTTTCGAGCTGGAAAAGGGAAGGGCAAAGTTCTGTCGCACCCAATCCCTTTCTCAGCCTTATGATTTATTTACAAAAATTTTCAGAATCATTCTATTTGAAAATTTATGATCAAAAATTCTTTCCTATTCATGCGTCAACTTTGAATTATGTCGATGAAAAAAGTTTTTCTGTTTGAAACAGATGATTCAAATATTATGAATGAGCAAATCTTCCTTAATCTTTAATAAAATGTATTATAATTGTAGGTCAATCGATTCGTCTCGAACCAAGGAATCTTTTCCGTTCTTGCATCAATTTTAAATTATGTTAGTGAAAAAAGTTTTACTATAAAAAACCGTGTTTTCAAATTTCATGCATTACCATAGTTTCCTTACCCTTTAATAAAATGTATCAGTGTTATAGGTCAATCGATTCGTTTTGAATCAGGACAACTTTTCTATTCTTGCATCAACTTTAAATTATGAGAATGAGAAAATTTTTACCATAAAAATCGATTTTAAAAATATATAAATTACCATAACTTTCCTACTCTTCGATAAAATGTATTAGGATTTTAGGTCAATCGATTCGTTTTGAATGACGGAATCTTTTATATTCTTGCACCAACTTCAAATTATGAGAATGAGAAAATTGTTACTATGAAAATCGATTTTAAAAATATATAAATTACCCTAACTTCCCTGGTCTTTAATATCGATTCGTCTCGAAACAAGGAATCTTTCATATTCTTGCATCAACTTTAGATTATGTTGAAGAAGAAAGTTTTACTGTAAAAAACCGTGTTTCCAAATATTATGGATTACCATAGCTTCCTTACTCTTCAAATTAAATTTATCAATGTTATGGGTCGATCGATTATATATCGCCAACGGCGATACCACGCTGAAAACACCAGTTCTCGTAAGATCACTGAAGTTAAGCATTGTTGGGCGCGGTTAGTACTTGGATGGGTGACCGTTCAGGAATACTGTGTGCTGTTGGCCCGTCGTGGGTGTGGTGGGCCCACATTGGTAGTAAATATCCACCTAGAAACACTACCCGAATCGGGTAGTGAGGCAATGAACTTTCGAGTTCGAAATGCTAATCAATGTATGTATGTATAGGTCGATCGATTCGTCTTGATTCAACAAAATTTTTCTATTCTTGCATCAACTTTAAATTGTGAGAATGAGAAAATTTTCACTATAAAAATCGATTTTAAAAATACCATAACTTCCCTACTCTTCGATAAAATCTATCAAAATTGTAGGTCCATCGATTCGTCTCGAACGAAGGAATCTTTTATATTCTTGCTTGAACCTCAAATTATGTTGAAGAAAAAAGTTTTGCTCTAAAAAACCGTATTTTTAAATATTAGGCATTACCATAGCTTCCTTACTCTTCAATAAAATGTATTATTATTATGGTTCAATCGATTCGTTTCGAATCAACACATATTTTCAGTTCTTGCATCAACTTTAAATTATGTCAATAAAACAAGTTTTTGTATAAAAAACCGATTTTCAAAATATATAAATTACCATAACTTCCCTACCCTTTAATAAAATGTATCAATATAATAGGTCAATCGATTCGTCTCGAACCAAGGCATCTTTTTTATTGTTGCATCAACTTTGAATTATGCTGAAGAAAAAAGTTTTGCTCTAAAAAACCGTATTTTCACATATTATGCATTACCATAGCTTCCTTACTCTTCAATAAAATGTATTATTATTATGGGTCAATCGATTCGTTTTGAATCAACACATGTTTTCAGTTCTTGCATCAACTTTGAATTATGTCAATGAAACAAGTTTTTGTATAAAAAACCGATTTTCAAAATATCTAAATTACCATAACTTCCCTACTCTTTAATCAAATGTATCAATATAATAGGTCAATCGATTCGCCTCGAACCAAGGCATATTTTATATTGTTGCATCAACTTTGAATTATGTTGAAGAAAAAAGTTTTGCTATCAAAAACCGTATTTTCAAATATTATGCATTACCATAGCTTCCTTACTCTTCAATAAAATGTATTATTATTATGGGTCAATCGATTCGTTTTGAATCAACACATGTTTTCAGTTCTTGCATCAACTTTGAATTATGTCAATGAAACAAGTTTTTGTATAAAAAACCGATTTTCAAAATATATAAATTACCATAACTTCCCTACTCTTTTATAAAATGTATCAATATAATAGGTCAATCGATTCGCCTCGAACCAAGGCATATTTTATATTGTTGCATCAACTTTGAATTATGTTGAAGAAAAAAGTTTTGCTATCAAAAACCGTATTTTCAAATATTATGCATTACCATAGCTTCCTTACTCTTCAGTGAAATGTAACAGTATTTCAGGTCAGTCGATTCGTCTTGAATCAACACAACTTTTCTATTCTTGCATCAACTTTAAATTATGAGAATAAGAAAATTTTTACTATAAAAATCGATTTGAAAAATATATAAAATACCACAACTTCCCTACTCTGCAATAAATTTTTCAAATAATTAGGTCTATCGATTTGCCTCGAACCAAGCAATCTTTTATATTGTTGCCTCAACTTTGAATTATGTTGAAGAAAAAATTTTTACTATAAAAAACCGTATTTTCAAATATTATGCATTACCATAGTTTTCTTACACTTCAGTAAAACTTATCAGTGTCATAGGTCAATCGCTTCGTCTTGAATAAAAAAAAACTTTTATATTCTTGCATCAACTCTGAATTATGAGAATGAGAAAATTTTTACTATAAAAATCGATTGTAAAAATATATAAATCACCATAACTCCCCTACTCTTGAATAAAATGTATTATAATTGTGGGTTAATCGATTCGTCTCGAACCAAGGCATATTTTATATTCTTGCATCAACTTTGGATTATGTTGAAGAAAAAAGTTTTACTATAAAAATCGCATTATCAAATATTATGCATTACCATAGCTTCCTTACTCTTCAATGAAATGTATCAGTGTTATAGTTCAATCGCTTCGTCTTGAGTCAAAACAACTTTTATATTCTTGCATCAACGTTAAATTATTTGAATGAGAAAATTTTTACTATAAAAATCGATTTGAAAAATATATAAAACACGATAACTTCCCTAGTCTTCAATAAAATGTATTAATATTTAGGTCAATTGATTCGCCTCGAACCTAGGAATCTTTTACATTGTTGCATCAACTTTGAATTAGGTTCAAGAAAAACGTTTTACTATGAAAAACCGATTTTTAAAATATTATTGAATGCTGAAAAAAACCCAATAAATATTTTCAGAAATCCTTTGGTCAGTTTCAAGATATTAGTGGTGAAAATAAGCCCTCTAAATTTCATCAATTTATCTGCAACCGTTTTCAAGTTATCCCCTTCACAAAAAAGTGTGACATCCACACACACACACGCATGCGGACAATTGCTTAGAACATTGTATCAGACAAAAAACGAATATTAAATAGCTAAAAAATCATGTTTTCAACTCGGATTTTATAGTATAATTTTAAGAGAATACTCTTATATATAGATAATAATGAATTGTGCTTAATCACTTATTTCTGTTACGTTTGATTGATTGTTGCCTAGATCATATTGAAATCTTGAAAATAAGTTGAATATACTACTGGTGAAAGGAAATGTTGAGTTTGAACTCGATTTATCCAATATTGACGATTCTGAATGAAATTTACAAAAATGTCTTTTTCTTATCATTTATTTTTTTATGTGAATTTGAACAAATGTGGGGGCGATATGCATGCAAATTAAAACAAAATATGTCTTTCAATAAAACTTGTCGTTCACGAAAATCCATATAATTAAGGACAAATCTCAATTGTATGGAATTTTGGTTCAATTTCAAATGATCACGCTATAAAGATTTTAATAAATTTTACTTCTACTAATTGAAATGATATTTTTCTTAGGAGGAAACTCAATACATTTTTGGTTGTCCAATAGACACATGCCCTGTAAGTAAATAAAGTCTTACACTGTTTTTCACATCGGGGAAAACCTCGTTTTCCCAAAACTTGCAATCTAAAAAGAATATGTTTTCAGCCCCTCCATCCGGCTTATTATTGTATAACTGATGGTACGACTAACAGACTCATAAGTCTACGCCGATGGCGCTGCTTCAGAGAACACAAGTGCTTGACAAAACGTGAGTTGCGTAAAAATACATTTTCTTCTTTTTTGAGAACCATTTTTTTATATATTTCAAAATATTACTTTTACAAATAGCTGATATTACACTGATTAAAATGAGACCTTTTCGATTAGGAACAAACATTTTCTGCATTGGATGTTTCTTTAACCTTTAAGTATGGCTGTGCGGTCTCACAGACCGCACCATGTTTCAGATATGTGGGCGCGTACATCAATATTTTTTATTATTTTTCCTTAAATATTTTCTACATGAATATTTTCTACATTATTAAATTATTAAATTAAAAATATTCAAGGTTTTAACTTCTATCTTTTCAGTGGTGAAAAAAAATTAACTTATTTTGCAGCGATTGAAAACTATTAACATGTTTGTACCTTAAAAGTATATAAAATCAATAAAACATCTGATTTGAGCAATTAAAGAAATTGTTCAATGTATTTCTTCAAATTATTGTTTGAATTTGAAATAAGAATAATTGAAAAAAAATATTTCTTAATGCAAATAAGAATACAAGAACAAGATTTTTATCACAAGAGAAACAATTTTTTTTAATTTTTTAAATTCGGAAATTTTCAAACCCGGTCATATTATAAACTTTTGGGAATTTTGAGATTCGGTAATATTTTAAACTGTATGGAAATTTTTTATTATTTGAGAATTTTCCAATTCGGGATTTTTATATTACGGCGATTTTATAATTTCGGGAATTTTCTTTTTGGTATATTTTTTTTCAGAAATTTCACAGTGTCGAAAATGTTATTTTTTGCGATTTTTCTTTCGTCCCATTACAAAACACGAGTCAATATTCTGTATCCTTAAAAACTATAAGTTAATATTTTTTTAATTATTGAATACATAGAAGATAACATTTTTTTAATCTTTTGAAAAGTACAAGTCAATATATTTTTCGATTAATGAAAAAGGCAACGGAATATTTTCTGTTCGTGTTTTCAAGAAAATAATTTTTTTCTTGGGTTTCTAAGAAAATTTGTAAAAAAAATTTATTTTGAAAAATTAATTTTAAGAGAAAATGAAAATAATTTCGAAAAATTACAAAAATGAATCTGTTAAATTTAAAAAAAAATTATTTTTAGGATTGCAATAAAATTTTGGAGAAACTTTGAATGATTTAGAACAAATAATTTGAAAGCTTCTTAAGCTTTCTGGATATTTTCAAAATAACAAAACATTTTCAAAAATAATAAATAAATTACAAATTACACAATTTTCTTCGCAGTGTCATATTTTAAAAGTAATAAAATTATTCTCATTATATTGAATATTAATAACTATTTCAGCTCTCAGAAAGCAAGATCATTCCAATTGTCCTGAAAGTCCTTTAAATCCTGAATGGTAAGTGCTGAAAACATATTTTGGAACATCCGGACGCGTATTTCAGGAGGTCTAAAATAATGTGGAAACATTTTTGTATCCACTGCAATACAAGAAAGTGAATGTTTGTACTTCCTAGAATTAAAAATTGCGTCAATACATGTATGAAAATGTAATTCAGCACTCAATAAATACTGAAATATCAAAATTTTCAATGATTTATAATTTTAATATTTCAAATATTAAGCAAAAGTTCCACCCTCCAACTCAATAAAATTGCTAAAAAGATAAACAGGCTCTCCCAATTAGCAAACGAAGAAAGAACAAATTTTCGACCAAAATTATAATCCTTGAGTTGTAACCAAAAAATTAATTTTCTACCAGAAATGGTGAATTTTCAACAAAATAGTTAAATTTTATATCAAATTGTTGAATTTTTAAGCAAAAATGACAAAATTTTCTCAAAACAGAAGAATTTGCAACACGACAATATGAATTTTCGAAAAAAGAGTTAATTTTCAACTGATCAGTTAGATGTTCAATACAATAATTGAATTGTCAGTTTGAAAAATTATTTTTTGCCGAAAGATAAATGTTTACAGAAGATAAACTGCCTACTAAAAAAATGAAATTTCAACGAAACACATACATTTTTAACCATATCGTCAATTTTGAATCTAAAGTCGCGAAGTTAAGTTTCCTTTAAGGAGAATCAATTATCAATTTAAAGACGAATTTTCTACAAAAAAGTTTAATTTTGTACCAAATAGTTGAATTTTCTACCACAGCTTTACATTTTTAAGCGAAAAATACAATTTTTCTAAAAACCATTTGAATTTCCAACAAAAAAGTTAAATTTTCAGCTAATAAAAATGAATTTAAACCCCCCCCCAAAAAAAACAACTTTTCAACAAAAGTTATGGATCTTCAACAATAAAAAAATTAACTTTTAAGAAAAAGTTGGAAATTTCAACCTAAAAAGATTAATTTTTAACGGAAAATGAAATAGTTGATACTTTAAGAAAAAAATATCTTAATAATAAATAAACGACATTTGGATTTAACCAAGCGAAATTATCTTTCAACGAAATACTTAAATCCTTCAATGAAAAAGATTGATTTTCATCCAAATATTTCAATTTTTAACGAAAAAATTGATTTTCTGCCGGAAAAGATAAATTTTTTACCAAATTCTTGAATTTTCGAGCCATTTGAACTTTCTACCATAGAGTTGATTTTTCAGGTGAAAAAATTTTTGTTTACAAAACAGTTGAATTTTCAACAAAAAAGTTAACTTGCAACCAATCAGTTGATTGTTTAGCAAAATAGTTACATTTTCAGTTAATAAAATTAATTTTCACTGAAAAGAAAATGAATTTTTTACACAGAAGATAAATTGTCTAGTAAAAAAGATGATATTTCAACAAAATACATAAATTTTGAACCATATAGTCAACTTTTAATAAAAAATCGAATTAATTTTCAATTAGAAAACGAATTTTCTACTAAAAGTTTAATTTTGTACCAAATAGTTGAATTTTCTATCAAAATGTTGATTTTTCAAGCAAAAAAGATAAATTTTCTACAAACCAGTCAAATTTTCAACAGAAATGTTAGTTTTCAACCAGTCAGTTGAATTTTCAACCAATCAGTTGAATTTTCAACAAAATAGTTAAGTTTTCAGTTCATAAACATTAATTTTCAACCAAAAAAGACAGCGAATTTTTAACTAAAGTTATGGATCTTCAAGAAAGAAAATTAACTTTTAAGGAAGTATTGGAATTTTTAAACTGAAAAGATGAATTTTTAACGCAAAATGCAACGGTTGATATTTTAAGAAAAAAATGTTTTAATTAAAATAAAAGACATTTGAATTTAACCGAGAAAAATGAACTTTCAACAAAATACTTGAATCCTTCAATGAAAAAGATTAAGTTTCATCAAAATATTTGAATTTTCAACCAAAAAATTAATTTTCCACCAGAAAATATGAATTTTCAATAAAATAGTTAGATTTTCAACCAAATCGTTGACTTATTTGGCAAAAAAGACAACATTTTCACAAAACAGTTGAATTTCCAACACGACAATATGAATTTCCAACAAAAAAGTTAATTTTCAACTGATCAGTTAAATGTTCAATAAAACAATTGAATTTTCAGTTAATAAAATTACAAATAAAATTAAGTTTCACTGAAAATAAAATGAAGTTTTTACACAAAAGATAAATCGCCTACTAAAAAAGATGTAATTTCAACAAAATACATACATTTTTAACCACATAGTCAACTTTTAATTTAAAATAGGCGTAGTTAAATTTTCATTTATGAGAATTAATTTTCAGCTCCAAGGCGAATTTGTTGCAAAAAAGTTTAATTTTGTATCAAATAGTTGAATTTTCTACCAAAGTTTAAATTTTCAAGCGAAAAAGACAAATTTTCCACAAACAACAACAAAATTAACTTTTAAGAAAATATTGGAATTTTCAACAAAATACTTGAATCCTACAATACAAAAGATTAATTTTCATCCAAATCTTTGAATTTTTAATCAAAAAAATTTGTTAAAAAAGTTTATTTTACAACCCAAAAATATGAATTTTCTACCAAAACAATTAAGTTTCAATTAAAGAAAGATGAGTTTTCAACTAAATAGATGAATTTTCAACTAAAAAAGATAATTATTCAAAGCCAAGAAGAATAATGGAATTTTAATTTAGAGTAATAAGTTTTTAACAGAATAAAATAATTTTTGAACGGAATACTTAAATTTTTCACTAAGCAGATGAATTTTCAAACCTAACCAGAAATGCCTATACAGAAAATTTGGAAAAAAGTGAAATGCTTAAATTTGTAGTTAATAAAATTAATTAAAAATTTTATGAAACTAGTTTTCAATCAGAGAAATTAAATCTTAGCCAAAAATATTAATTTTCTACCAAGAAAAAATATGTTTCAACAAAATGCATGAATTTTCAACCAAAAAGGTGAATTTTCTACCAAAGCCGAGACATTTTCCACAAAATAGACGAATTTTCAACTAAAAAATATCAATATTTAACAAGAAACAGAATAGTTTAATTTTCAGTTGGAGAAATAAGTTTTCAACCAAATAAAATAAATTTTCAACGAAATAGTTAAACTTTCAACTGAACGAATCAATTTTCGACCAAAAAGATTAGATGCCTATAAGAAGAAGTTTCTACAAAAAATTTAGTTAAATTTTTAGACAAAAAATTTAATTTTCAATTTTGAAAAACTAATTTTTAACCAAATAAATGAATTTTCAACCAATAATAATAATGTTCTACTGAAAGAGAATGATTTGTAACAAAATGCATAAATATTGAACCAAATATTTTAATTTTCAATCAAATAGGTGAATTAGTCATCAAGAAGACTAATTTTCAAAAACAAAAGATTAAGTTTCAACAAAATAAAAAAAATTTCAAATAAATAGTTTCACCTTAGGAAGATTGATGTTCAACCAAACATGAAATTATTTAATTTTCAGTGAAAAAAATTATTTAAAATAATTTTTCTTTCATGGCTCCATCTAGTCTGAAAAGACGTTATATATTTCTGTTATTCTCTAATGATAATACAGATTCCTTGAAAAAAAAGGTTTTTCAGTCGCTATTCACCTTAGCGAAAATTTTAAAAATTTAATGAAATAGTTGTATTACTGGCAAAAATTAACCATATGTGCCAAGCTATGTTTCCTAAAATTATTATTCAAATGTAAATAGTGCAATGAAAATATAGAAAAATAGTTAGTTTTCATTTAGTGTAAAAATACCAATTTGACTGTTATTTAACAAAAAAACTTACTTGTGCGCTGAATGGAACCTTATAGAAAATTCGAACGAAATTGAAATACTCGAATTCAATTTGACACACGATGTTCTAGTGAAATTCAAAATTTTCATTCCCATTTCCTGTTTCTTTTTCTGAATTTCTGCCAAGTACGAAATCGCCATTGAGAGCTGATAGCTTCCTGCAAGCCAAGATTCTTTTTCAACTCAGTCGGCAACTGTGTTGGGCAGTGGAAGCGTGCTGGGCCCATAACCTGTTAACACTTCAATTAGCAGAGGGTTGAGATTCATAAATGAGTATTTCAATTAATTGTAGAATTGCTATTATAGAAATTTGCTCTCCGAAGATGTTAATCTCTGCACTCTGAACTGTGAAGAAAGGTAGGATAAAAAAGATAGAATGCTCAAACCGGGAGTTTGGAGGTGGGGAGAGTGAGTATGAGGAGCAGGCAAGGCTGCGAAAAATAGAACAAAGACTAGAAAAGAAAGACTGAGAGGAAAGAAAAAGAAACATAGTGATAAAGGGTCTAAGATTAGAGGGAAGGAGCTGAAGGTAGAGGTAGAGCAAGTGCGAAGTGTAGGAAGGAAAGAGCGAAGAGGAGAGAGAATGGTACTGGTGAGACTGAAGAAATGAGAAGATAAGAGGGAAGTGAGGGCAAATAAGACAGTGTTATATGGAAGCTTGGAGAGAATAGGGGATGATTTAACATGGGTAGAAATATGCACGATAAGTTAAGGAAAATAGCGAAAGAGGAAAGAAAAAAGGAAAGAAGAACGTGAGTTAAGCATGGGAGAATGCAGATAGAAGATGTCTGGTGGGATTGGAACGAGGGCAGGGAAGAGTTAGTGAAAAATGATGTGTCAGAAAACTAGGAGGAAGAGGAACAAGAGATACAGAAATAAGAATTAGTAGGAAACAAAAACTGTCGAGAAACGAAAGTAGGGAAGATTGAATGATGTGCTACTGGAATATAGCAGGCTTGAAAAGAAAGCTCAGGGAGTTTATGGAAAATTTAGCGTAATGGGATGTGGTAGTAATGATGGCGACGTGGCTAGATGAAAAGGGAAGGGAAAGAGTAAGGCGAAGATTACCAAGAGGTTAGAAATGGCAGGTTCAAAATGCAAAGAGGAAGAATAAAAAAGGCAGAGCAATGGGAGGAGAGAAGTGGAAGTTAGTGGGGGGTTATGTGAACGGTGATATGGAGGAGAAATCAGAGGAGATGAGAGAACTGATGAATGAAAATCAATAAGAGATTAGGCTTATAATAAAAGGAGATTTTATGCGAGAACAGGAGATAGAGAAGGAAGAGAATGGGGAGGAGAGCGAGAAACAAAATCCAAAGTATTAGGGATAATGAAAGATGGAAAGGCACCTGGTATGGATGAGATTCCAAATGAAGTCTGGAAATATGGGGGGACAGAATTAAAGGAATGGGCATAGATAATGTGCAATAAAGTATAAAGAGGAGTGGTGTGGCCAGAGTTATGGAAGGAAGGAGAAGTAGTATCCATCGCGGAAAAAGCCAACGGGAAGGAGGTTAAGGATTATAGAGTAGTGACTCTAAAGCCAAAATTGTATGAAGTCTATCTGTCTATCTTATCGAAGAGGTTAAAGAAAGAAGTTGAGGAAAAAATATAGAGCCACCGAATCAGACAGGGTTTAAAAGAGGGATGGGGGTGATGGGCAACATATATTTTCTGAACTATCTACGAAATAAGTGGATCACAAGGGAGAGAGTGGCAAGGATAGCGATAATGAGGTGAGATAGAAAAAGTTATGGTGAAAGAGGGGATACGAGAGGGATTAATAAAGAGAGCATCGGAAATTTTCAGAGTTAGGATAGGCAATGAAAAGATATATGCACTCGCATACGCGGACGATATAGTGTTGATCGCAGAGGATGAAGAAGGGATGGACGGGGAGATGGAAGGAAATAAACTTAGAAGAAGTAAATGAGTTTAAATATTCGGGATATATCTTGCAATAAGATGGAGATCATAGAACTCATATAAGAGGACATGAAATTTTGAGAAGAAGCTGAGGGAGAGAAAGGGAGGGGAGTTAACGCGAAAGTGTTTGATGGAGGTAGAAGAAAGGAGAGGGAGGTGATGGAATTAACTAGATAAGAAGAAGAAAGGAGGGAGTTCTTTAAGTCTAGAGATATAGAAGACGGGACTAGAGTAAACTATGAAGAAGTGGAAAAAAGGGAGAAGGAAAGACAATTAATAGAAAGATGGAGGATGATTGAGGAATCAGAATATAAGAAATGGTATAAAATGATCAAAAAGAAAGGAATACCAAAGTATTTGGGAAAGGGATGGGGAGAGAGAAGATTGATCAAAATAGCAGCATTTAGATTGAGAAACGAGCTGAGGGAAGGGATGTATGGGGAAAAAAAAATACCAGAAAGTGCAGAATCTGTGAATGGGGAAAGGAAACATGAGACCATGTGTGGGAAGGATGTAGGAGAGGAATGGCAGATAAAGGAATATGGAAAAAGAATGTGGTGAAGATTCTAGGTGAAAATGGATTGAAGAAGTGTGGATAAAGGAGTTGGAAGGTACAAGGGAAGTGAAATAAAAAGAAAACGGACGTCGCTTAGATTAGAAGCTTTGAAACCCCTCTGAGTGTGAAATGCCCTTTTTCAGCTCTCGCCAGCCCCAAAAATCATTCTTAGTTTCGAATTCCTTCCTAGCTTTCCCCAGTCCCAAAAATCACCCATAAGTGTAAAACCCTCATGTACAGATCTCCGCAGCCCCAAAAATCATCACTACGTGGCAAATCCTCCTGTCTCACTCTCCTCAACCCCAAAAACCAACCCCGATCCAGCTCTTCTTAGTTCCGGAAACCGCCCTTGAGTATGAAATCCCTTTGTTTAATTTTCCCCAGAAACAGAAATCACCCCCATGAGTCAAGTTCCCCTATCCAACTCACCCAGACCCAAAAATAAAGCCCAATTATGAAAAACATCTTTCCGGCTCTCCTCAGCCCAAAAAATACCATTGAGGGTCAAATTCCTCTGTTCAGCGCTCCCCAAACCCAAAAATCAACCTGGGTCTAGCTCTTCCGGGCTCTGAAAATTACACCTGAATGTAAAATCCCCTTGTCTATCTCTGCACAGCCTTAAAAATCCCCCTTAAGTCTCAAATAACCAGAGTGCATGCTAATTATTTTTAGAATCTTATTTTTTTGATCGAGATCCTTTTAATGATTCCACATGAGCACATAATGGAACACAGTAATTTAATATTTATTTGCTTCAAATTGATATGTACTAGATCTAAGCAGTATCACTGATTCCATAATTTTCCTTATCTAAGAAAATCAGTTCCTTATACTCGGAAAATATTAGCTTCCTTCAAGTAAAATAGGCCAAGATAACATGAATTGATTCAATGACAATTCTTTTACATTACAGATAACGTATTCATCACATGCACGGAAATAATCACTGTCATATTTGCCCAAATATTTAGTTTCCAGATGTACTTTGCTATTTCACGAGCTCTTTTTTAGCCGAAAATCTTCATTGAAAATAAATTGTCTTACAATTCAGTTGATAAAATGACAGTGAAGGTGGCATTCGCGTTCTTACTAAGTAAGTAGTCACCTATATCAAACATAAATACCTAAATTTCTATGAAGCGATTTTATTCTGAAGGCCCAATGCTTATTTCAGTTGACATCAATTGTAATTTTATTTTCAATTTAAGAAAATTCAACAATAGACAATTAGGTGACACAATAATGGGAATAATTGTTTCGACTACAGATAGGGACCAGAACTGAAATTTATTGATAAAGAAATAACTTATCCTCCATGGTCTTCCTCGGTCTCATACATTGCAAACGGCTCTCCATGGAATTGCCTTATCTTTAGATATTCTGTTGTTCATGATGTCCCGATCAAAAGTTGTCCTCAGAAAAATCTTTGGAAAAAAAGAGCGCTTTTCTAAGTTATATTTTACTTAGCCTTTTCTGACAACCTGAATCAAACCCGGTTTGTTTCCTCAAAGAATTTGTCCTTCTGCAACTTCTTCTGGAAGGTTTACCTGCAGGAGATTATACCGATCACCAAATCGACCAAAAAAATTAACTCGATTTTTGAGTATTTTTCTTGCACTTTCTTCGGGGAAGTTTCCCAACAGGAGATGATACTGATCACCAGGTCGAACAAAAAATTAAACTAGGAGAAGTTGCGCGAAAAATAGATGGGCATCTATTTGACATTTATTATCGACCAGGTGAACGGCATGAAAAATCCCTGAATATCGAGTTGACTTTTTTGATCGACCTGGTGATCAGTATAATCTCCTGTTGGGAAAAATCGTCTCAGAAGGTGCAAGAAAAATACCTGGATATCGAGTCAAATTTTTTGGTCAACCGGGTGATTGGTATGATCTTCTGGAGGTAAACCTCCACGGAGAAGTTACACAAAAAATAAGTGGATATCGATTCGATATTTGTGATCGACCTAGTAATTATTATAATCTCCTGGTGGGAATCTTTCCCGGATAAGGAGCAGGAAAAATACCTGAATATCGAGTTGACATTTTCGTGGACCTGGTGATTGATATAATCTCTTGGAGGTAAACCTATTTGCAGAAATTGCACAAAAAATACCTGTATATCAAGTAGACTCTTTTGGTCGACCTGGTGATCAGGATAATCCCCTGTTATGAAGCTTCCCCGAAGCAGTGGCACGAAAAATACTTGGATATCAAATTGCCTTTTTTGGTCGATCTGGTAATCGGTATAATTTTCTGGTGAGAAACTTCACCGAAGATGTTGCACAAGAAATACCTGGACATCTAGTCAACACCTGGATCAGTATCATCTTCAGACGAAAAAGTTCCTCCAGGAAACGAACCGGGTTCGATTGTGAAATTGTCAGCTTATTTTCGAAGATTTTTGTGAGGATAACTTTTGATCGGAAAATCATGAACAACAAAATATCCAAAGATAAAGCTTCTATACTTAAAATTTTGGGCTTTCGAATTGATTTTTAAGTTTTTTTTTTTTTTTTTAAGTGAAGAGTTTTTATTTTCTACTTAAACTGAAGGTTACATTCGTTAGCGCGATCGGCAGCCTAGCTAGTTCCAAGTTCCTCGGAAATGGATAACTGTTTCTAATCACTTTTTTGGGCTAAAATCACCAACACATCTCGGAAGTAATCTTCTGTATTATCTTCAAATGTGAATTTGATTCTGCAAAATGTTTTTTCGCTCTCCTAAAAAATTACGATTTTGACAAATAATTCAGACAAATAAGAATCTTATTCGCTATGAGAAGAAAATAAATTATATGAAATACAATTGTATTATTGAATACGATTTTCCAAACCCTATTCTGCCTCACCGGTGGGGCAAAATGGGATATTTCGTACTTTTCGAAAGAACAGGAATAATTTTTTTCTAATTAATAAAAAAAACAGACATTGCACAATAGTACTAGACTAAATCCTTTGTTCGTTGCTAAAAGCAAGTTTTGATTCATACAACAGATTAACGTCAGTAAAGGGCGAAAATTAAGGTACCCCGAACTACCCCAAATTCCTCTACTCATTCCAAAAATAAACTAGCTGTGAATTCGATCTCGCATGTTTCGACTTTGTTTGTATTTATAATTATAAGGTGCTCATTTCACGAACACTTTGCTTTCCGTTAGAAAATGTATTTGCTTCCTCATAGAGGAAGCATTAGTTATTGTTTTCAATAATAGACAAAACAAAGTCTTCATTAAGATCAATTTAAAAATAGAAATTTACAAAAAATACAAAATTACCAAATAATAAAAAAACAAAAGTTAAATACAAAGACAAGTCAGAAAAATCAAATTTTGTATTCGAAATCATAATGTTTTGAGCTGGAAAAGGGAAAAGTTCTGTTGCACCCTATCCCTTTTCCAGCTTTATGATTTCTTTACAAAAAATGTCAGAATTATTCTATGTGAAAATTTATGATCAAAAAGTCTTTTCTATTCATGCGTCAAGTTTGAATTATGTCGATGAAACAAGTTTTTCTGTTTGAAACAGATGATTAAAATATTATAAATGAGCATAACTTCCTTAATCTTCAATAAAGTGTATTAATATTATAGATCAATCGATTATCTCGAATTAAGGAATCTTTTTTGCTTTTGCATCAACTTTAAATTATGAGAATGAGAAAATTTTTACTATAAAAATCGATTTAAAAAAATCTGAAATACCATAACTTTCCTACTCTTTGATAAAATGTATTAATATAATAGATCCATCGATTTCTCGCGAACCAAGGAATCTTTTCTGTTCTTGCATCAACTTTGAATTATTTTAATGAAAAAAGTTCAATTATAAAAAACCGATTTTAAAAATATATAAATTACCATAACTTCCTTACTCTTTAACAAAATGGATTATTATAATAGGTCAATCGATTCGTCTCGAAACAAGGCATCTTTTCTGTTGCTGCATCAACTTTGAATTATGTCAATGAAAAAAGTGTTTGTATAAAAAACCGATTTTCAAACTATATAAATTACCATAACTTCCCTACTCTTTAAGAAAATGTAATAACATAATAGGTCAATCGATTCGTCCCAAGCCAAGGCATCTTTTATATTGTTGCGTCAACTTTGATTTATGTTGAAGAAAAAAATTTTGCTATAAAAAACCGTATTTTCAAATATCATGCATTACCATAGCTTCCTTACTCTTCAATAAAATGTATTATTATTATGGGTCAATCGATTCGTCTTGAATCAGCACATCTTTTCTGTCCTTGCATCAACTTTAAATTATGTTTATGAAGAATATTTTTGTATAACAACCCGATTTTCAAAATATATAAATTACCATAACTTCCCTACTCTTTAATAAAATGTATTAATATAATAGGTCAATCGATTCGTCTCGAAGCAAGGCATCTTTTCTCTCTCTGCATCAACTTTCAATTATGTTAATGAAAAAAGTTTTTGCATAAAAAACTGATTTTCAAACTATATAAATTACCAGAACTTCCCTACTCTTTAATAAAATGGATCAATATAATAGGTCATTTGATTCGTCTCGAAACAAGGCATCTTTTCTGTTTCTGCATCAACTTTGAATTATGTTAATGAAGAAAGTTTTTGTATAAAAAACCGAAATTCAAAATATATAAATTACCATAACTTCCCTACTCTTCAATAAAATGTATTCATATAATAGGTCAATCCATTCGTCTCGAACTGAGGCATCTTTTATATTCTTGCATCAACTTTGAATTATGTTGAAGAAAAAAGATTTGCTATAAAAAACCGTATTTTCAAATATTAGGAGTTACCATAACTTCCTTAGTCTTCAATAAAATGTATTATTATTATGGGTCAATCGATTCGTCTTGAATCAACACATCTTTTCTGTTCTTGCATCAACCTTAAATTATGTTAATGAAAACAGATTTTCAAAATATATAAATTACCATAACTTCCCTACTCTTTAATAAAATAGATTAATATAATAGGTCAATCGATTCGTCTCTAATCAAGGCATTTTTTCTGTTCCTGCATCAACCTTGAATTATGTTAATGAAAAAAGTTTTTGTATAAAAAACCGATTTTCAAAATATGTAAATAACCATAAATTCCCTAATTTTAATAAAATGTATTGATATAACAGGTTAATCGATTCATCTCGAACCAAAGAATCTTTTATATTGTTGAAACAACTTTGAATTATGTTGAAGACAAAAATTTTGCTATAAAAAACCGTATTTTCAAATATTATGCATTACCATAGCTTCTTTACTCTTCAATAAGATGTGTTATTATTAAGGGTCAATCGATTCGTATTGAATCAACACATCTTTTCTGTTGTTGCATCAACTTTAAATTATGTTAATGAAAAAAGTTTTACTATAAAAAACCGATTTTCAAAATATATAAATTACCATAACTTCCTTACTCTTTAATAAAATGGATTATTATAATAGGTCAATCAATTCGTCTCGAATTAACACATCTTTTCTTCTTTTGCATCAACTTTGAATCATATTAATGAAAAAAGTTTTACTATAAAAAACCGATTTTCAAAACATAAATTACCATAACTTCCCTACTCTTTGATAAAATGTATGAATATTATAAGTCAATCGATTTGCCTTGATCCAAGGAAACTTTTAAATTGTTGCATCAACTTTGAATTATGCTAATGAAAAAATATTACTATAAAAATCTATTTTTAAAATATATAAATTACCATAACTTTTCTACTCTTTAATAAAATGTATATGATATTGCAGGTCAATCGATTCGTCTCGAACCAAATATTCTTTTATAAGTTCGCATTAATTTAGAATTATGTTGAAGAAAAAGGTTTTACCATAAAAAACCGTATATCCAAATATTATGCATTACCATAGCTTCTTTCCTCTTCAATAAAATGTATTGTTATTATAAGTCAATCGATTTGTCTCGAACAAAGGAATCTCTCATATTGTTGCATCAACTTTAAATTATGCTGATGAATAAAGTTTTACTATAAAAAAACCGATTTTTAAAATATTATTGAGTGCTAAAAAAAATCCAATAAATATTTTTTTTAATTCTTCAGTCAGTTTCAAGATATTATTGGTGAAAATAAGCCCTCCAAATTTAATCAATTTATCTGCCACCGTTTTCAAGTTATCGTGTTCACAAAAAAATGTGACATCCACACACACACACATCAAACACACACACACACACATCCACACACACACACATATCCGGAAAATTGCTTAGAACATTGTATTAAACATTTTCAAATAGAGGAAGGTTTAATCAAAGTAGATAACATGAATTGATTCAACGACAATTCGTTCTCATTGTAGATAACATGTTCTTCACGTTAACGAAAACAATGACGATCATTAACCAAATATTTAGTTTGCTGGTGTAATTTGTTATTTCACAATCTCTTTTTCAGCCTAAAATCTTTATTGAAGATTTATTTTCTTACAATTCAGTTTATAAAATGACAGTCAAGATGGCATTCGCGTTCTTACTCAGTGAGTAATCACCTATACATAAAAAAAATACTTCAATTGCTTTGAAGTGATTTTATTGAATAATGAAAGCATATAAATTTTCCTTTTGGAAGGATTTTTTTCATAACATATGGTGAAAATTGATTATTGGGGGATTATGTCAAAAATCGCTGTAAAGTAGTTTGCGCGCGTGTATTATAAATTCTGTATCTTTAATTAAATTATGACTGGGTTTTCGAGGCATAGCGTTTTTAATTGACCCAAGTATCATAATTGTGAAGATGATTTGTATAATAAATTTTAAGGATGTTTTTCTGGTTTCAGTCGTGTGCAAAACTACGTTCTTTTCTGAAATTTTTAACTATTTGTCTATTTTTCACTTGAAGTGACTTAATAATTAATTCAATTGAGCAAAAATAATTGTTTAAACAAATTATTACTGTTTATAACTATCTTCATCTACAGGGTGTAATAGTATAATAGGTCAATCGATTCGTCTCAAACCAAGGCATCTTTTATATTTTTGCATCAACTTTGAATTATGTTGAAGAAAAAAGTTTTGCTATAAAAAACCGTTTTTTCAAATATTATGCATTACCATAGCTTCCTTACTCGTTAATAAAATTTATTAGTATTATGGGTCAATCGATTCGTCTTGAATCAACACATGCTTTCTGTTCTTGCATCAACTTTGAATTATGCAAATGAAAGAAGTGTTTGTATAAAAAACAGATTTTCAAAATATATAAATTACCATAACTACCCTACTCTTCAATGAAATGGATTAATATTACACGTCAATCGATTCGACTCGAACTAAGGAATCTTTTATATTCTTGCATCAACTTTAAATTATCAGATTGAGAAAATTTTGACTATCAAAATCGATTTTAAATAAAATACCATAAATTCCCTACTCTTCATTAAAATGTATTAATATAATAGGTTAGTCGATTCGTCTTGAACCAAGGAATCTTTTATATTCTTGCATCAACTTTGAATTATGTCGATGCTAAAAAAAATGCAATAAATATTTTTTAAATTCCTCCAGTCAGTTTCAAGCAAAATTAACGAAAATAGGTCATTTTTTGATAATTGTAAGGTAACTTTCAAGAAATTGTAATTCCGCAGAAAATATAGTATTGCTGCATACATGGAATTCACATCTTCAAAGCCTCGAGCAAATACGCTGATTATTTCAAGTTCTTCCAATGTTTGTTAATTTATTACCTCAATACCTAAAACATTTTAGAAGAAAAACAAGAAATAAAAAGTTGATCTTTTGTCGCGTTTTGGTCAATAGTCGTTTTACTGATAAAAAAATATTAAAGTATCGTACATTTTAACTTTGAAATAAAAAAAAGATTGCCGAAAAAATATGTTCCCTTTTTGAATTCGTATATTGATCATGTTTAACATTAATTATAATAATTAAATTAATTGAGTCCAAAAAGTAGTGAAAAATTGTTTCTCTTGATTTTTTATGCATATCGCCCAGTTTGTTCAAATCCACACAAAAATAAATCCTTTTTTTTTTTGAAAAAAAATGTTATTTAGAGGTGGCGCAAACATCATGAAGTTTAACGTGTATATCCTATAAGAAAAAAAGATTTTTTTGTAAATTTTATTCAGAATCGTCAATATTAGTTGAATCGAGATGAAACTTATTTTTTATCTTCACTACTACCGAGTAGTTAATTTTTCAAATAAATTGTTAAATATTTCACCAAAAAGTTGAATTTTGTAACAAAATAGTTGAACTTTTAACAAAAAATTTGAAATTTAAGAACAAAAGAAAACTTTGCAACCTAAAATGGAATAGCTACATTTTTATTTTGAAAAATTAATTTTCAACCAAAAAAAAATTTTATTTTCTACCAGTTAGAATGAACCAAAAAAGGCAATTCTTTACCAAAATAGTTGAATACAGAGTCGAAAAAAGTCAAAAAGATATGGAAATTTTAAAAAACTTTTAAGTATCTTTTAAAATGATTTTGATTTTTTATAAAATTTTGTAATCTTGCAAAATTGTCGGAATTCAAGGAAATCATTTTCAATGTTTTAAAATCTTTTTAAAACCTGTTTAAATATTTTCTTAAAATTGATTTATCAAAATGGAAAATCAATTTAAATATTTCCTAAAATCTTAAGAAACAATTCAAAATTTTGTTTAGAAATCTAGATTTTTGATAGAAATGTCTAAAAATCTTTTCAAATCTTAAACTATTTCTGAATCTTTTCAGAACTTCTAAGACTTTGAAATATATTTCGAAATAATTTGAAGTTTTTCTAAGGTGTTTTAAAATCCTGAAAAAATTGAAAAATGGTTTTAAAACCTTCCAGATTCTTTTTTGACATCTTTAAATCTTCATAGTTAAAAATTAATGTTTAGGAATAAAATGTAAAGCAATTTAAATTTCCCAGAAATTCACAAATTAGCATATTTTAAGTCTTCTTCTTTATTCATAATGTGTCCCCTAAGGATTTACATGACTTCCATTTCTTACAACACTTCCTTCTACATTTTTTTAAAAACATTATCCTTACTATTTACAGTTATTTACACCTAATTACAGAAAATCTTATATCTATATCCTTATTTATATTTTTTGGCGATAGCGTAATTTGGGAAAGCGAGAGTGCAAGCGAGAGAGAGCGATAACGCAAACGCAACTTAATTCACTTATGCAATTACAAATCTTTACGCTTCTAATTTAAGCGAATTCCGTTTCCTTTTTTTTCACTACTCTTGTAACTCCATTTTGTCACTTTTTTTTGCATCCATTCTTTCATTCTTTCTCATTTGCTCCCCTAGCACCCTCTAACTCCTTCATCCACTCTTCCCCCAAACCATCCTCCTCTAGAATCTTCACCACATTCTCTTGCCAGCTTCCTTTATCTTCCATTCCTCTCCTACATCCTTCCCATACATCCTCCCATGTTTCCTCTTCCCATTCACTAATTCTGCACTTCCTGTTCTCTTTCTTTTCCCAATACATACCTGCCCTTACCTCGTTTCCCAATCTAAATCTTGCTATTCTGGTCCATCTTTTCTCTCCCCATACCTCTTCTAAATACTTTGGTACTCCTTCCTTTTTTATAATCTTATACCCTTTATTATATTTTGATTCCTCAATCATCCCCCATCTTTCTATTAATTGTCTTTCCCGATCCTTTTCTTCCACTTCTTCATAGTTGACTCCAGTCACGTCTTCTATACCTCTAGCCTTAAAGAACTCCCTCCTTTCTTCTTCCCATCTCGTTAATTCCATCGCCCTCCCTCTCCTTTCTTCTACCTTCATCAAACACTTTCTCGCTAACCATCCTACCTTTCCCTCCCTCAGCTTCGTCTCAAAATTCCAGGCCCTCTTTCCCGCTCTAGTACTTAATTTATCCCTTTGCGCTTCTTCTCTCACCATATATCCCGGTGTCCTCCAGTCTAGCCGTAGCGTCCACCTTATATACCTTTCTTGTAAACTCTCAATCTCTTTCTTTTTTTTCCATCCCCATATCTCTGCTTCATAACCTAATAACGGCCATACCAGCGTATCAAATAACCAGATTCTCCTTCTCCAATTTTTTTTAAACCTTCTTTTTCCTATTCCCCATATCTGTTTCATTACCCCTGCTTCTTTTTTTATCCTTTCTCTTATATGCGCTCTATGATCTCCATTTGCTTGCAAGTTATATCCAAAGTATTTAAACTCTTTTACTTCTTCTAATTTTATTCCCTTCCATCTCCTCGTCCATTCATTCTTTCTCCCCCCTCCTTTTCTAAACCTCATTATCTTTGTCTTTTCTACATTTAAATTCAACTTTTTTCCATCTAAGTATTTCTCTAATCCTGTAATTAAGCCCGCCATCCCTTCTTCATTCACTGCCATTAACACTATATCGTCTGCGTATGCCAGTGTATATATCTTTTCGTTCCCTATCCTAACTCCTCCCCACCCTTTTCTCTTCATTTCTTCTTCCCAGTCTGATATTAATATATTAAATAAAAGTGGGCTTAGAGGACATCCTTGCCTTACTCCTCTCACCAAACATAAACTATCTCCTACTTGCTCTCCTAGCTTTACCTTGCTCTTTGTCTCTCTAAAAATTTCCGATACTCTCTTTATTAATCCCTCTCGTATCCCCTTTTTCACCATAACTTTTTCTATCTCGCCTCGGTCTAATGAGTCAAACGCCGCCTTCAAGTCCACGAATATGGCTACCATTTCCCCTTCCTCCCTTTTAATCCTCTTATTTACTAAATAGTTCAGAACATATATATTGTCCATCACCCCTATCTCTTTTCGAAACCCTGTCTGATTCGGTGGCTCTATCTTTTTCTCCACAACTTCTTTTTTTTAACCTCTCCGATAGAACAGTGACATATACTTTATACAGTGTTGGCATTAGTGTCACTACCCTATAATCTTTAACCTCCTCCCCTTTGCCTTTCTTTGCTATTGGTATCACTGCTCCTTCTTTCCATAACTCTGGCCACACCTCTCCTCTCCATACTCTATTGCACATTATCCATGCCCATTCCTTTAATTCTGTCCCCCCATATTTCCATACTTCATTTGGAATTACATCTATACCAGGTGCCTTTCCATCTTTCATCATCCCTAATACCTTGTCTATTTCTTCCCTTGTAATGTCCTCCTCCTCATCTGTTTCCCTACCATCTTTTCCTCCTTTCCTAACTTTCCTCTCTACCCCTCCTAGTAATCCCATAAAATATTTTTTTCATTCCACCATCTCAATATCCTGGTTTACTCTTTTCTTTCTTCGTCTCTCTCTATTTACCACCTTCTAAACCTCATCTTCCGTCCTAGCCTTCTCCGCTTCTTCTTCAAACCTTTTATTTTCCTCCTCTTTTTTTTATCACACAACTCAGTATACTCCTTCTTTTTTCTCCTATATTCTTCTCCACTACTTGTCCCTTTTCTCCATTTTCTTAATTCCCTTTTCACTTCCTTCTTCTTCTGTGTACAATTCTCATTCCATCCACTTATATCCCCTCCTTCACTAACTTCTTTTTTGCTTGTGCACTCTAATACAACTTTTATTTCTCTTATAGTTATTTCCATTTCCTCGTTTACATTTCCTTCCCCCCATTTTGATATTCCTGAAATTTTCTTTAAACTGTTCTTTACCTTCCATTGACCAATCGCCTCTTCCTGCTCTTTTTACTTTTGCTTCCTTTTTAGCCTTATTGATATTACTCATTCCTCCCTCTACTATCACTATTAAGGGAAAGTGATCTGAATCTACATAATTCCCTTCCTCTAGTTTCTTAACCTTCTCTCTTCCCTCGTCGTCCACTACCACATAATCAATTACCATTCCCCTCTTTCCTCCTCAACGTGTATATTCCCCTTCCTCATCCCCCTCTATACTTCCGTTTAGGATAAACCATCCCTTCTCCCCTAGGCTCTTTAACAACTTCTTTCCTTCCCCATTCAGTATCTTGTCCTTGGATTTTCTTCCTCGCTCTCCATCCCATTGCCTGCCTCCTCTACCTCCTGTTCTCGCATTAAAGTCCCCTCCTATTATAAGCCTACTCTCTTGCTTATTTTCTTCCATCAGTTCCCTCATCTCCTCTGATTTTTCCTGCATATCGCCGTTCACATAAACCCCCACTATCTTCACCTCTCTCCTCTCATATTTATCTCTTCTACTATTAATCCTTCTTTATGTTCTATCAACTGTTTTTTATCCTTCTCTGTTATACATTCGTTCCTTACTCCCATCACTATAAATTTATTTTTCTGATTTTTTTGAAAGTGCGAAGAATTTTACAAATTATAGTGTGATACCAAAATGTTAAGAACATATTTATTTCATAATATTAAAAAACGTTTACGAATAAAATGTTCTCTTTTATCTAGAGTGTTCAGAAAAATGCAGAAATAAATTATATCATCAAATAAAATAACTTGGAAATTTTAATTTACTAAATTGATCGTGCAGACAATTATGAATTATTATTTTTATTATTATTATTATTAAAAATAATAATAATTTGTTTCAACAATTATTTTTTCTAAATTAAATTAAATATTAACTCACCTCAAGTAAAAAGTGGACAAATAGTTTAAAATTGGAGAAAAAACCGTAACTTCTAGCATTATTCAAAAATAATCTTCTTAACAATACTTATAAATTGTGTAAACAATTATTCTTGTTAACAGTAATTAACTATTACCATACGTTAATAGAAAATTTGACAAAATGTTGAAAATTAAAAAAGAAACAGGACTTTCTAACTCTATTCTTAGAACAAATTGTTAAAAATAATAATACATTGTTTAAACAATTCATGTAAAAATTTATTTATCGGCATATAGTAGTATTTTATGTATTAGAAACAATTTGCAAATTGTTTCTAATACATAAAATACTTCTGCTTGCTGATAATTAGATGTTTGTTGAACAAATACTAATAATCAGAACAAATTATGATATGAAAATTATTATATAACAATTATTATGTAACAATTATAATTATCAACCATTCAAAATTTATCATTTTAGTTGAAAATTCAACTATTTTATTGAAAATTAGTTTTTTTTTCTTGAAAATTTACCTATTTTATCTTGGTAGAAAATTCCACTCTTTTGTAGAAAATTCGTTACTTTATGTTGAACATAAATTTTTGGTTACAAAAATTTAACTATTTACTTTTGATAAAAAATTGATCTTTTTTAGATCAAAAATGCAATTATTTTACTGGTTGATAATTTATATATTTTGTTAAATATTTTTGTTATAAAATCAATTTTTTGCCTTTAAGAATGAAATTGTTTGGTTGATTAATTCCATACGTCTAAAAGACGTTTTTTTGTTAAAAATTAATTTTTATAACCGAAAAATTTGAAATTTTGGTTCAAAATGAAAAAATATAAATTTTGTATTTAAAATTCAGTTGGAAATTAACTTTTTTGTTGAAAATTCACTTTCATCTTCTTTATTTTAAAAATTCAACTATTTAGTGAAACATTTGGTTCACAGTTGATGTATTTTGTAAAGATTTTGTCTTTTTAATAAAAAAATATTCTTTTTGATTTAAAATTCATCTTTTTAGTTGAAAATTAATATTTTTGGGTCGAAAATTCATTTCTTTGGCCAAATATTCAACTATTTCATTGAAATTTTTTAATTGTTTGAAAAATTAAGTAATTTATTTTGGTAAAAAATTCTACTGTTTGTAGAAAATTCGTTATTTTTTGTTCCAAAAATTAATTTTTTGTTATGAAAATTTAAGTATTTTTCTTTTGGTTGAAGATTATCTTTTTTTACTTTAAAAATGCAATTATTCGTTTATTCAAGTTAAGGATTCAAGGTTGCTTGTGTTAAAAATACGTTTTTTTGTAGAAAATTCAATTATTTGGTAGAAATGTCCACTATTTTATAGAAATTTTTTTTTTTTGTAAATTAATTTTTTTAAATAAAAATGCAATATTTTATTTTTGGTCAAAAATGTATCTTCAGTTCAAATATTCAACTATTTGGTAAAAAAATTGATGTACTTTGTTTAAAAATTATCTATTTGGGTAGAAAATTAATCTTCTTGCTTGGAGACGCAACTATTTGGTTAAAAATGTATGTATTTTGTTGAAAATTTCTCTTTTTGATAGGAAATTAAACTTTTGGATTGAAAATTCAACTGTTGTTTTCGTTATAGAAAATTGAACATTTCTATTTCAAAAATTTAAATATATTGATGAATATTCAAGTAACTTGTTGAAAATTTCTCTTTTTGGTGAAAAATTAAACATTTTGGATGATATTTTTTTCTGTATCACTTGAAAAATCTTTTTCGGTTGAAAATTTAAATAATGCTGAAAATTTGTTTTTTTGTTGTTTGAGAATTCATCTTTTTTGGTTGAGAGTTCAACTGCTTTTTAAATTAAAAAACAGTAAGATTTGACCCAAATATATTTTTTCAATTTTTTCAATAAGTTTCATTACTTTCTCCTAATTATTATCAAATTTTTCATCATACTACTGACTTCCAAAACATTAATAAATAACATATAATATATATGTAGTAAATATGATAAATAGAAATAATATAATATATAAATAATAAATTTAAAACTGAACATAATGAAATAAGATTAATTTTTCTTCAAATAATGAGAGATATATATTTTATTTATAAAAAAATGAAAAAAATCATAAATAAATATGTTTTATTTTTATTTTCAAGTGATTGCAACTTTGTACTCGGCCGCCTGTGAACCAAGAGAAGCCCAAGGGCCGGTGAGTGATTCAGGATAAGAGTATAGTTATTTCAAATTCCTGTATTATAATTATGTAAAATACCAGATTTTCTAATTCTTCATATCCAAATTCGCCAAATCGAATCATTGAGAAAAAAAGCTCAAATATTGCTGGAATCTACACAAAAACAATTGCGTTTATTCTTCAAAAAAAAAGATATTTAGATGTTGAGCAAGCCCCGTGGTGTTTAACACGTATTTTCCATAATAAAAAAGATGTTTTTGCAATTTTATTCAAAATCATCAAACTTTATAAACAATTATGTTCGTTAACTTGCATTCATTATTTTCTGACTATATAGAAAGTTGGCAAAAAGTAAAAAATTTCAGAAAAAACCGCAACTATCTAGCATTAAAATAAGAGAAGACAGAAACAATGAACGTTTGTTTCAACAATTATGTTTGTTGAATTTCAATAATTATTACGGCCATACCACGCTGAAAAACCCAGTTCTCGTCAGATCACTGAAGTTAAGCAGCGTTGGACGCGGTTAGTACTTGGATGGGTGACCATTCAAGAATACTGACATGAGTGCTGTTGGCACATCGTGGGTGTGGTGAGCCCACACTTGTAGTTATTCATAACTACAAGAAAAACCTAGAAACACTACCCGAATCGGGTAGTGTCACGCCTACCCTGAAAGGGAAATGGTTTAATGGTATATATTAAATTAAATTATAAAATCCATAAATAATGTGTAATGATTTTATTATTTAATTAAATAGCTTTCTCGAAATGAAAAATAATATCCAAATACACTTATGGTGAAAAATTGGGGAGACTGAAAAATTCTCGATACTGTAAAATTCCTGAATTAGAAAATCCCCGGATAATTAAATTCCCGAATAGGAAAATTCCATAATAATAAAATTCCCAACCAGTTTATAATATTACCGAAATGAAAAATTCACGAATGATGAAATTCCCGACAGTTTATGATACTACCGAATTGGAAAATTCCCGACATAAAATTGCCGATTTCCAGAATATCCAAACTAGAAAATTCCCCAATTATAAGATTCCCGAATTTAGACAAATAAACAAAATTTTCATGAAAATTATTTATTTAATAAAAATACAATAATCAATTATTTGTATAAAAAAACATTGCAATGTTTGAAGTTTCTAAAATTACTGCTTGAATCTTAAACAACAATTATTGAGAAAATATATTTTTGGATGAAAATTTTTGGACGACTGAAAAATCCTAAAAAATAAAATTCATGACTCTGTCAAATTCCCGTATTGGGAATTTCCCGAATAATAAAATTTTCGAATATGTAATAAATTTCGCGAATTGGAAAATTCCCGAATTATAAGATATCTGAACTGGAAAATTCTTAAATTATAAAACTCCCGAAAGAATGGGAAAAATTTTTTTTTCAATCAATATTATTGATTTATTAAAAATACAATTGTGAAATGTTGAGAAATTTTTTTTTTTTTTTTTGATCAAAGTTTCTAAAATTATTGTTTGAATTGAAAATAACAATTATTGAAAAAATATATTTCAGGATGAAAATTTTTCACGACTGAAAAATCCTAAAATAAAATTCCCGAATAATATAATTCCCAAATAATGAAATTTCCGAATAAAAAATTCCTGAACAGTTTATGATATTACCGAAACAATAAAAAAAATGGTTTTTCAATTAATATTATTCATTATTTAAAAATAATCAAATTTTTGTTTAAAAAAAAAACATATTTTTCTTGTTCAAAGTTTCTAAAATTATTGTTTGAATTTAAAATAACAATACTTGAAGACAATTTTCATCCAGGAATATATTTTTTTCAATTATTGTTATTTCAAAGTTAAACGATAATTTTGGAAACTTTGAACATTAAAAATAATTTTTTTCTTGGTAAAAATATTTGATTATTATATTTTTTAAATTCGGGAATTTTCTAGTTCGGATATTTTATAACTTGGCAATTTTCTGTCGGGAATTTTTAAATTCGGTAATATTATAAACTGTTGGTAAATTATCCATTTCCGTAATATCATAACCTGTTCGGAAATTTTTTAATCGGGAATTTTCCAATTCGCGAATTTCATTATTCGGGAATTTTATTACATATACGAAAAATTTATTATTCGGAAATTTCCCAATTCGGGAATTTTACAGAGTTGGGAATTTTATTTTCCGGGACTTTTGAGTCCTCCAAATTTTTGTTTCAAATATTGTTATTTCAAATTCAAACAATAATTTTAGAAACTTTAAACATTAAATATTTTCTTCAATAGAAATATTTGATTATCGTATTCTTAATAAATAAATAAATAATAATCATTTGAAAAAAATTAATTATTTAAATTCGGAAATTTTTTTTATTTAGATATTTTCAAATTCGGTAATATTATTATGCATGCAAATTAAAAAAAAAACAGGTCTTTCAATGAAACTACTCCTTCACGAAAATCTATATAATTTAGGAAAAATCTCAATTATATGGAATTTTTGTTGAATTTCAAATTATGAAACTATGAAGATTTTGATAAATTGTACTTCTAGTAATTGAAATTATATTCTTCTTAGGAGGAAACCCAATTTATTTTTGGTTGTCCAATAGAGGCATGCCCTGTAAGTAAATAAAGTTTTAAACTGTTTTTTCACATCGGGAAAAACATCGTTTTCCCAAAAATTGCAATCTAAAAAAAATATATGTTTTTAGCCCCGTCATCCGGCTTACCATTGTCTAACTGATGGTACGACTAAAAGACTCGTAAGTCTACTTCGATGGCGCTGCTTCAAAGAACACAACTGCTTAACAAAACGTGAGTTGTGTAAAAATATATTTTCTTCTTTTCTGAGGATCATTTTTTAAAATATTTTAAAATATCACTCTTACAAATAGCTGATATTACACTGATTAAAATGAGACCGTTTCGATGGGGAACAAACATTTTCTGCATTGAATGTTTCTTTAACCTTTAAGTATGGCCGTGCGGTCTCACAGACCGCACCATGATTCAGATATGTGGGCGCGTACATTAATATTTTTTATTATTTTTCGTTGAATAGTTTCTACATAAATATTTTCTACATTATTAAATTAAAAATATTCAAGGTTTTAACTTCTATCTTTTCAGTGGTGAAAAAACATTAATTTATTTTGCATTGATTGAAAACTATTAACATGTTTGTATTTCGAAATTATATAAAATCAATAAAACACTGACTGGTATTTTTTAAATATAGAATATTGACTTGTAGTTTTAAATGGGACTAAAAAAAATTAAAAGTAAAATTCATACTGTAGATACAAGTTAATATATCTTCCGATCATTGAAAAAATATAAGTAAATATATTTTTTATTTTGATCCGTGTAAAATATAAGTTGATAGTTTTGCTTCACAGGGGGCACACGTTGAAATTTTTAAACTTTCTAGAAAATTTCTTAAATAATCAGTTCATAAAGTAAAAATTATTTCCTTTCAATCGGAACGTGCTCATTTGGAAATTTATTTAAATATTCCAAATATAACATGTGTGACGTGGAACGAAGAAACCAGCTTTAGGGCCAAAAATCAGTTAATTTTTTTATTTGATATGGGAAATCTTCATCATTCAGAATCAATAAAAACCGACAAATCGATTTTTTGATCTTAAGGCTGGTTTGTTCGTTCCACGTCACATATAAAATTTTCTTCGTAGTGTCATATTTTAAAATTAATATCATTATTCTTATTATATTAAATATAAATAAATATTTCAGCTCTCAAACGACAACCTTATTCCGATTGTCCTAAAAATCCTTTTAATCCTGAATGGTAAGTGCTGAAAACATATTTTGGAACATCCGGACGCGTATTCCAGGTGGTCTAAAATAATATGGAAACCTATTTCTATCCACTGCAATACAAGAAAATGAATGTTTGTACTTCCTAGAATTTGAAATTGCGTCAATACATGTATGAAAATGTAATTCAGCACTCAATAAATACTGAAATATTGAAATTTTCAAAGATTTATAATTTTAAGATTTTAAATATTGAGCAAAACGAAGTAAATGTACATTTGAATCAGCTGAGGAAAGGAGAGGTAAACACGTAAACATAGGCATTTTTCAATTCAGGAAACCGATAAATAGCCAAAATTTACTTGCTTCCAATTCAACTAAAGTGAAAAATTACCCTCTTACAATTCCCAAAAAAATATAAAAAGAAAAGTTCCCCCCTTCAACACAATAAAATTGCTAAAAAGACAAATAGGCTCTGCCAATTAGCAAACAATTTGGAACCAGAATTTTTTCCCATCCAACTCAAGAAAATAGTTGAAAATAAAAAATTTTCGTCATTTGATTAAGAAAAAAACAATGAAAAATTCTTCACTTACACTCACTTAAGAGAATTGAATTTTAACTTAAAGACAAATTTTCTGCAAAACGGTTTACTTTTGTATCAAAAAGTTGAATTTTCTACCAAAAAGTTGAATTTTTAAGCAAAAAAAAATAAAAAATTTTGTCAAACGAGTTGAATTTTTAATAAAAAGGCTAATTTTCAACTACTCCGTTTAATGTTCGACAAAATAGTTAAATTTGCAGTTGAATTTTTAAATCTATAAATTGGAAAATGAGATTTTTAGTCAAGAAGTTGGGCAGGTGTCCCTTGTCTTGTCTAGACTGACTGCTTCTACTGTCGATCATTAATTGTTTAAAATTTAATTTTTAAATCTATAAATTGGAAAATGAGATTTTTGGTGAAGAAGCCGGGCAAGTGTCGCTTGTCTTGTCTAGACTGACTGTTTCTACTGTCAATCATTA
>CAKNYM010043952.1:70565-84657 GCA_932195095.1 Andricus curvator
GTTTAAAATTTAATTTTTAAATCTATAAATTGGAAAATGAGATTTTTCTTGAAAAAGTCGGGCAGGTGTCCCTTGTCTTGTCTAGACTGAATGCTTCTACTGTCGATCATTAATTGTTTAAAATTTAATTTTTTATCTTATAAATTGGGAAATGAGATTGTTGGTGAAGAAGCCGGGCAAGTGTCGCTGGTCTTGTCTATACTGACTGTTTCTACTGTCAACCGTTAAGTGTTTAAAATTTAATTTTTGAATCTATAAATTGGAAAATATGATTTTTTGTGAAAAAATCGGACAGGTGTCACTTGTCTTGTCCGGACAGATTGTTTCTACTGTCAATCATTAATTGTTTAAAATTTAATTTTCGAATCTATAAATTGGAAAATATGATTTTTTGTGAAAAAATCAGACAGGTGTCCCTTGTCTTGTCCAGACTGACTGTTTCTACTGTCAATTATTAATTGTTTAAAATTTAATTTTTAAACTTATAAATTGGAAAATGAGATTTCTGTTGAAAAATTCGGACAGGTGTTCCTTGTCTTGTCTAGATTGACTATTTCTACTGTCAGTCATTAATTGTTTAAAATTTAATTTTCAAATATATAAATTGGAAAATGGGTTTTTTGGTGAAGAAGTCGGGCAGGTGTCACTTGTCTTGTCTAGACTGAGTGCTTCTACTGTCGATCATTGTTGTTTAAAATTCAATTTTTTATCTTATAAATTGGAAAATGAGATTTTTGGTAAAGAAGTCAGGCAGGTGTCACTTGTCTTGTCTAGACTGACTGTCTCTACTGTAAATCATTAATTGTTTAAAATTCAATTTTCAAATCTATGAATTGGAAAATCAGATTTTTGGTGAAGAAGTCGAACATTTGGCTTAAATCAACAAAAACGAACTTTTCACAAAAAACTTGAATCCCTTCATAAAAAAGATTAATTTTCAACCAAATTCTTAAATTTTTAACCCAAAAATTGATTTTGTACCTGGAAAGATGAATTTTCAACCAAATAGTTATGCACATTGAAAATTTTCAAGTGGTAAAAAGGGACACCTAAGAAATCCCCAAAAATGAATATTCCGACACGGAAATTTCCAAAAAGGAAGATATTCAAAATAGAAAATTCCCGGATTTATAAAATTGCCGAATTCCAAAATTCCCGAATAATAAAATTTCCTATAGAAAATTGCCGAATTATCAAATATGCGATAAAATGAAATTCCCGACAGTAGACAATTATATAATTTAAACAATTTAAGAAATTTTTAAATAACAAATCATATTTATTCATTAAAAAATACAAACATGAAATATTTTGATCGAAGCAAATTTCTTTCGATGTTCAATGTATTTTTTTTTATTATTGTTTGAATTTGAAACATTAATAATAATAATAATAAATGCATGTTAATTATTTTTGGAATCTTATTTTTTTGGTCAAAATCCTTTTAATGATTCCACATCAACTCATAACGGAACAAAGTAATTTAATATTTATTTGCTTCAAATTGATATGCATTAGATCGGAGTAGTACCACTGATTCCATCATTTTCCTTATCCAAGAAGATCAGTTCCTTATACTCGGAAAATATTAGCTTCCTTCAAGTGAAATAGGCCAAGTACGTAACATGAATTGATTCAATGACAATAATTTTTCATTATAGATAACGTATTCATCACGTTCACGAAAATAATCACTGTCATATATCCCCAAATATTTAGTTTCCTGATGTACATTGTTATTTCACGAGCTCTTTTTTAGCCACAAATCTTTATTGAAAATCGATTGTCTTACAATTCAGTTTATAAAATGACGGTAAAGGAAGCATTTTCGTTCTTACTAAGTAAGTAGTCATCTATATAAAAAATAAATACCTAAATTTCTATGAAGCGATTTTATTCTGATGGTCCAAAACTTAATTTAATCGACATCAATTGTAATTTTATTTTCGATTTAACAAAATTCAACAATACACAATTAGGTGACACAATAATAGGAATAATTGTTTGGACTACAGATAGGGACCAGAACTGAAATTTATTGACCAAGAAATCATTATCCTCCATGGTCTTCCTCTGTGTCCTCCTCATTTACTTACAAAGTTTATATTGGTACTAAAGTTTATATTTTTAGGTCGATTTTGGGTTAGCACATACAACAAGTTTTCGAATCATAATTTCAATATCTTTATTAATTTTTAAGATTTAATAATTTTATAATGGCACAAAATACATTGCAAACGGCTCTCCATGGAATTGCCTTATCTTTGGATATTTTGTTGTTCATGATGTCTCGATCAAAATTTGTCCTTAGAAAAATCTTTGGAAAAAAGAGCGCTTTTCTAAGTTATATTTTACTTAGCTTTTGCTGATAACCAGAATCAAATCCGGTTTGTTTCCTCAAAGAATTTTTTCTTTGGCAAATTCTTCTGGAAGGTTAATTTGCAAGTGGGCAGTGTCTCTTTGAGATTGTCAGCTGACACATCTTTTTTCTCGAAAAATGAAATCTGTTTCTACTTGAATTTTTTGGACTCAAATTAGGATCACATCATCTCGGAAGTAATCTTCTGTATTATTTCCAAATGGTGATTTTTATTTTGCAAAATGTTTTTTCGCTCTCCTGAAAAATTACGATATTGTTGGTTATCTACTTCTCTATTGTCTATTGTTACAAATTACCTTGGAAGAACTAAGATTCAGACAAATAAGAATCTTATTCGCTATGGCCCACAAATATTGACCGATTTTGACAAAAAAAATTGAAAAAAAAAGCTGATCAGATTTTCAAAACGTAAATTTATGGATAATCGAAGAAAACATTCTTTCAACAAATAATTTGTTTATACAACATTTTGTTGTTTATCATATAATATTGGAACATCCTCAACTAATGTGACTCTATGAAACTTAGGCGATTTAAACAATTTTCCTGCTATTGACGAGCACCAGGAACGACAAATGGAAAAAATGACCATTTTTTTCGTCATATTTGTTTATTCATAAAAAAATTGAAAGCCTAATTTAAAAATCGGTAATTTTTTGATAATTGGAAGGTAACCTTCAAAAAAATTGTAATTCCTCAGAAAATATAGCATTTCTGCATACATGGCATTCACATTTTCAAAGCCTCGAGCAAATACGCTGATCATTTCAAGTTCTTCCAATGTTTGCTAATTTATTGCCTCAATACCCAAAACATTTTAGAAGAAAAAATATTGAAGTATCTTACATTTTAACTTTGAAATAAAAAAAAATATTCCCGAAAAAATATGTTTCCTTTTCGAATTCGTACATTGATCATGTTTGAAATTAATTATAATAATTAAAATAATTGAGCCTAAAAAGCATTGGAACTTTTTTTTTCTCGATTTTTGATGCATATCGCCCAGTTTGTTTGAATCCACACAAAAATGAATACATTTTTTTTCGAAAAAATTGATATTTAGAGGTGGTGCAAGCCCCATGAAACTTAATGTGTATTTCCCATAAGAAAAAAATACGTTTTTGTAATTTTTATTCAGAATCGTCAATATCAGCTTGATCGAGTTGAAACTCATCTTTTCTCCTCACAATTAGCCATTGAATACAAAAAACATATTACTTTTTAAATATCACCCTCATAAGTCTCTTTCATAGGGTCCCAAAAAAAACCCATGAGTGAAAAAATGAGTTTTGTCAGTTTTTTGGCTATTAATGCCAGACAGATACGGGTTTTTCCTCAAATTTTTAAATTTTTGTCTATTTTTAAATGAGAGTGAAGTAACAAGAATTTCGAGTCAAGAAAAAGTGATTGTTTAAACAATTCATTATCATTGTTAATAATATTCTCTTCTCCTAATGGTAGAAAGTTGCGGTTTTTTCTGAAATTCTTACCTATTTGTCTATTTTCCACTTGCAGTGACTTAATAATTAATTTAATGGAGCAAAAATAATTGTTCAAACAAATTATTATTGTTTATAACTATCTTCATCTGTAATAATGCTAGATAGTTGTGGTTTTTTTTCTAAAAATTTAAACCTTTTGTCCATTTTTCGCTAAGTGAGGTAATAATTAATGCAAGTTAACAAAAATAGTTGTTTGAGCAATTTATTGTTGTTCATAATCATCTTCTCTCAGATAAGGGGTGAAAAGTTGCCTTTTTTTTGAAATTTTGAGCTTTTCTTTAACTTTTTGGTTATGAACAAATAATGAATATTAATATCATTATAAGCAAAAAGCCTTTGCCTTTTTAGTTATAAACAAATAGTAAGTAAAAATCAGATAGAATCATATGTTTAACAATCTCTTTTTTTGTGAATATATATTTTTCAGAAATAAACCATATATATGAAATATTTTTCAAATTTCTTAGATGAATCATATTTAATATAAATTTTCCTTGAAATAGTTACTAAGAGCATTGTTGCTGAAATTAATATTAATATTTATTATTTGTTCCTAACTAAACAGTCAAAGAAAATCTCAAATATTTCAAAAAAATTCACAACTTTTTAGCATTACTTCAAGAGAAGTTAGTTAGAAACCATGATAAATTGTTTAAACAATTATCTTTGTTAACTTGCATTATTTATTCCTTTACTAAGTAAAAAGTGGGCAACAAGTTAAAAATTGAAGTAGAAGCCGCAACTATCTGGCATTGATAAAAGAGAAGATTATTATAAGCAATGAACATTTTTTTAAACAATTTTGTATGCTAAATTGAATCAATTATTAACTCACTCCAAGTGATAAGTAGACAAAAAGTAAAAAATTTCAAAAAAACTGCAACATTCCAACGATATTCAAATGTAATATTATTGATAATAATACTTTGTTTGAACAAATAATTTTTTCGTCTTTAACTGATTAAATATATTATCAAGGAAAAAATTAATAGTTGATATTTGCACAAAAAAATATTTTAATTCTGAATCAAAACTGGTGAATCGAATAAAAAAATATGAATTTCCGACGAACTAGTTGAACCCTTAATTGAAACAGATAAATTTTAAACAACAATTAGGAATTTTTAACAATGGATCTGAATATTTCAAAAAGTAAATGTGAAATGTTAGCAAAAATGTTAATTTACAAAACTATGAATTTTTTAGCAAAATAATTAAATTTCCACTTCAGAGAATACGAATTTTCAACAAAAGAAATGAAAAAGACAAATTTTCAACGGAAGACATCAATTTTCAAATAAAAAAGATAAGTTTTCAACAAAGAAAAAGAAAAGTTCAATTTTTAGGAAATCAGATAAATTTCCGACAACGAAAAAACGAATTTTCAACCAAAAATATTAATTAAATCGCGGAATTTGAAACTGAAAAAATTTTTATTTAATGAATGTATAACCAAAAAAAAACGAATTTTCAACCAAATTCATCAATTTTCAATAAATAGTTCAATTTCCAACAGAAAAAATGAATTCTCCACAAAATACAGGAATCATCAACAAAATAGTCAAATTTCCAGTTAAGGAAATGAATTTTGAAATAAATTGCTGAATCTTTAACTAAAAAATAGAATTTTTAACAAATGATTGAATTTTTAAATAAGAAAATTAATTGTCGACCAAGAAGGTTACTTTTATACCAAAACAAGAACAATTGTTTAACAAATTACAATAATTTTTAACGTAATAGCTAAATTTTCATCCAAGTAAATGAATTTCCAAATTAAAAAATTAATTTTCAACCCAGAAGATTAATTTTTAACGAAAAGATACATTTTCAACGAAAAAGATTAAAATAAAAATGAGCAAAGATTACAGATATTACTTCCCTACAAAAAAAGATTAATTTGCATTCAAAAATAAAAACGAATTTTAAACAAAGTAGTTAAATTTTTAACCAAAGTGATAAGTGAACAAAATATTATTTTCAATAAACTAATGCATTTTTATAAATATTTCTATTCGATTAAAAAAATCCAAATACTTGAATGACTCCGAACTATCAAAATTTATTCCTGGAAAAATCTTGAGATATCCGGAAAAACTGGAAAAACAAAATTTTGGAAATCGAAATGGAACTATGTGGAAAAGTAATATATGAGGACCCTAAAAAAGTATAATTGATTAGAATCATTTCAAAGGATCGAAAAATCGGAAAATAAAAAAAAATTTAGGTTTTCGTCTGAACGGACGAATTTTTACTAAAAAGTTAAATTTTTTAATTAAAAATATATCTTTTCAACCAAAAATGGAATAGTTATATTTTCAGTTCAAAACAATTAATTTTCAACACAAGAAAAAACAACAAATTTTTAACCGATTGAATTCCACTAAAAAACACGAATTTTTAACAAACCAGTTGAATACTTAAACAAAATGGTAATTGATCAAAATAGAATTTTTAATAAAAAAGTTAATTTTCTACCAACTAATTAATTTTTAACTAACTAGTTTATTTTTTAACCACATAGTTGAGCTTTCTATTCAAATAGTTAAATTTTCAACGAAATAGTTGAATATTTAACTAAAAAAAGATAAATTAAAAAAAAGGAAATAATTACATTTTCAGTTTAAAAAATAATTTTCAAACAAAAAAAATGAATTTTCGGCTAGTTAAATTGAACCAAAAAAGATGAGTTTCTAACTTAATGATTTTATCTACAGCCAAAAAAAAGATAAATTAAAAAAAAAAACATTATTTTTTTACGAAAAAAGACGAATTTTCAACAAAATACATTAATTTTCCACAAAACAGTAAAATTTTCAACCAAATAGTTCCATAAAAAAAAAGGTTTTAACGAAAATGGGAAGTTACATTTTCAGTTTAAAAAATTAATTTTCAACAAAAAGTCAAATAAATTTTTTGACCGGTTAAGTTGAACCCAAAAAAGATGGATTTTGAATGAAATAGTTGAATCCACAGCCAGTAAGATGAATTTTCAAAAAATAAGATTAATTTTCTACCCAAGAAGATAAATTTTTAACAAAATACATGAATTTCCCACAAAACGTTTGAATTTCCCACCCGACGCTATGAATTTTTTTTACAAAAAAGTTGACTTTCTACCAGTGAGTTTAATCTTTTGAATAAATAATTTAATTTTTAACAAAAGGTTTAATTTTCTACCAAAATAGTCAAATTTTCAACAAAAAGAAACACATTTTTTATTAGTTGAATTGAACCAAAATGAAGGAATTTTTAACCAAGTAGGTCAATTCACAGCCAATAAGATAAATTTTCAAAAAAGGTGATTAATTTTCTACCCAAAAAGACTAATTTTCAATAAAATACGTATATTTTCCACAAAGCAATTGAATTTTCTGCCCAAAACCAAACAGTTGAATTTTCAACGAAATATTTAAATTTTCAACAACAAGGAACAAATTTTTCACCAATTAAATTGAATAAAAAGGACAAATTTTTGACAAAATAATTGAATTTACAGCTAAAAAGATGATTTTTCAAATAAGAAGATTAATTCTGTTCCAAAAAACAGTTGAATTCTTTAGGCGAGACTACGTATTTAACAAAGGAGTTAATTTGTTGCCAAGTAGTTAATTTTTTAAATAAATAGTATAATTTTCAACAAAATAGTTAAATTTTTGATAAAATAGTTGAATTTTCAGCTGAGAAAGATATATTTTCAACTAAAAAATATAAGTTTTCTACTGGAAACGGAATAGTTCCATTTTCAGTTTGAAAAATTAATTTTTAACAAAAAAAGCTAATTTTATTATATTTTCAGTTAATGAAAAGCTTATTGAGTTTTCCACTCTATAGACGTATTTTCAACTAAAATTATGAATCTTTACAAAAAAATTATTTCTAACAAAGTAGTTCAACTTTCAACATGGATATTCAACTAAAAAAGATAATTTTTGAATCAAATGGTTGAATTTCTAAGTAAAAAAGATACATTTTCAACAAGAAATGTAATATTTGACAATTGTGAAAATATATTTTTTCAAAATTCAAAATACTTTCGAAATTTAAAAAAACTTTTAAGTATCTTTTAAAACGATTTTAATTTTTTATGAAATTTTGCAATCTTGAAAAATTGAAAGAGTTTGCTTCAAAATCTTTGACATTCTTTGTCGAAATTGAAGGAAATCATTTGCAATGTTTTAAAATCTTTTAAAATCTTTTCTTAAAATTTATTTATCAAAATAAACAATCAATTTGAATATTTCCTAAAATCTTAAGAAACAATTGAAAATTTTATTTAGAAATCTAGAAAAAACTACATTTTGATTACAATTTCTGAAAATCTTTTGAACAAAAAAAAAATTCCTGAGAATCTTCCAGATACTTTTTTGACAATTTTGGCAATCTTTTGGAATTTTCTAAAATCTTTTCAAACATAGTCTGAAAATATTCTCTTTAATTTAATTTTTTAAGATAAAGATACACTTTTAATATATATTTTTTCAAATATCAAAATACTTTCGAAATTTAAAAAAACTTTTAAGTATCTTTTAAAACGACCTTAATTTTTTATAAAATGTTGTAATCTTGAAAAATTGAAAGAGTTTGCTTAAAAATCTTTGACATTCTTTGTCGAAATTCAAGGAAATCATTTGCAATGTTTTAAAACCTTTTTAAAACCTTTTTAAATATTTTTTGAAAATTAATTTATCAAAATAAAAAATCAATTTGAATATTTCCCGAAATCTTAAGAAACAATTAAAAATTTTATTTAGAAATCTAGAAAAATCTACATTTTCATTAAAATTTCTGAAAATCTTTTCAAATTTTGAATTATTTTTGAATCTTTTCAAAACTTCTAAGTCTCTGAAATATCTTTTATAATAATTCAAAGTTTCTCTAATATGTTTTAAAATCCTGCAAAACTTAAAAAATTGTTTAAAACCTTCCAGATTCTTTTTTGACATATCTTAAAATCTTCAAAGATTAAAATTAATGTTTTAAAATAAAATGTAAATCAATTTAAATTTTCCCAGAAATTCACAAATTAGGATATTTTAAGTCTTTTGTCTATAAATTTATTTTTCTCATCTCTTTAAAAGTGCAAAAAAGTTTACAAATTATGGTGTGGAAGCAAAATGTTAAGAACATATTTATTTCCTGATATCAAAAAACATTTACGAATAAAATGTTCTCTTTTATCTATAATGTTCACGAAAATGCAGAAATGAATTATATCATCAAATAAAATTACTTGGAAATTTTACTTTGCTAAATTGATGGCGCAGAAAATGATTAATTATTATTAATAGATAAAGATAGCTTCATTTAATATGGTCAAAGGGTTATGAATAAGTATCCTTTCGTCATTTTTAATAAAGTTGGTGAAAAAGTTAAGGATATAATTTTCGCCTTTATTATTAAACAATCATTTACATTTTAAATTTTCTGTTTCAAAACAAATTTTTAGAATTTAAATTCCTCACTCGGAAATTTCGATTAAAAAAATTTCATTTCATTCCTCTCTTACATCCTTCCCATACATGCTCCCATGTTTCCTCTTCCCATTCACAGATTCTGCACTTTCTGTTCTTTTTCTTATCCCAATACATCCCTTCTCTCACCTCGTTTCTCAATCTAAATGCTGCTATTTTGGTCCATCTTCTCTCTCCTCATCCCTTTTCTAAATTCTTTGGTACTCCCTTCATTTTGATCATCTTATACCATTTATTCCATTTTTGTTCCTCAATCATCCCCCATTTTTCTATTAATTGTCTTTCCCTCTCCCTTTTTCCACTTCTTCATAGTTTGCTCCAGTCCCGTCTTCTATCTCCTTTCTTCTCCTTATCTAGTTAATTCCATCGCCCTCCCTCTCCTTTCTTCTACCTCCATCAAACACTTTCTCGCTAACTCTCTTCCCTTTCCTTCCCACAGCTTCGTCTCAAAATTTCATGCCCTCTTTCCCGCTCTAGTACTTAATTTATCCCTTTGCGCTTCTTCGCTCACCATATATCAAAGCGACCTCCAGTCTACCCCTATCGTCCACCTTATATACCTTTCTTGTAAACTCTCAATCTCTTTCCTTTCTTTCCATCCCCATATCTCTGCTCCATAACCTAATACGGGCCATACCAGCGCATTAAATAACCGCATTCTCCTTCTCCAATTTTTTGTTGAACTTCTTTTTCCTCTTCCCATATCTGTTTCCTCACCCCTGCTACTTTTTTTATCCTTTCTCTTATATGAGCTCTATTATCTCCATTTGTTTGCAAGGTATATCGCGAATACTTGAACTCTTTTACTTCTTCTAATTATATTTTCTTCCATCTCCCATCCATTCTTTCTTCCTTCCCCCTCCTTTTCTAAACCTCATTATCTATATCACTATATCGTCTGCGTATGCCAGTGTATATACCTTTCCGTTTCCTATCCTAACTCCTCCCCACCCTTTTCTCTTAATTTCTTCTTCCAAGTCTGATATTAATATATTAAATAAAAGTGGACTCAGAGGAAATCTTTATTAATCCCACTCGTATCCACCTTTTCACCTTTTTCAATCCTCTTATTTACTAGATAGTTCAGAACATATATATTGTCTATTACCCCCATCCCTTTTCTAAATTCTGTCTGATTCGGTGGCTCTACCTTTTTTTTCACAACTTATTTTTTAACCTCTCCGATAAAACAGTCACATATATTTCATACAGTATTGGCATCAGTGTCACTCCTCTATAATCATTAACCTCCTCTCCTTTGCCTTTCTTCAATTTTGGTATCACCACTACTTCTTTCCATAACTCTGGTCACCCCTCTCATCTCCATACTCTATTGCACATTATCCACGTCCATTCCTTTAATTCTGTCTCCCCATATTTGCAGACTTCATTTGGAGTCTCATCCATACAAGGTGCCTTTCCATCTTTCATCATCCCTATTACCTTGACTATTTCCTTCCTTGTAATGTCTTCCTTCCATCTCCTTCCCTACCACCTTTTCCCCCTTCCCTAACTTTTCTCTCTACCCCTCCTAGTAATTCCATAAAATATTGTTTCCATTCTACCATCTCAATATCCTGGTTTACTCTTTTCCTTCTTCTTCTCTCTCTATTTACCACATTCGAAGACCTTTTCTTCCGTCCTAACCTTCTCCGCTTCCTTTTCAAACCTTTCGTTTTCCTCTTCTTTTTTTCGATCACACAACTTAGTATACTCCTTCTTTTTTATCCTATATTCTTCTCCAATGCTTGTCTCTTTTCCCTTTTTTTTTAATTGCCTTCTCACTTCCTTCTTCTTCTGTTTACAATTCTCATCCTACCCACTTCGATCCCCTTCTTCACTAACTTCTTTTTGCTTGTGCACTCTAATACTCTTTTTATTCCTCCTATCATTATTTCCAATTTCTCGTTTACATTTGCTTTCCCATTTTGATATTCGTCACTTTTTTTAAGCTGTTCTTTACCTTCCATTGACCAATCCCCTCTTCCTGCTCTTATTACTTTCACTTCCTTTCCAGCCTTATTGTTATTACTCGCTTCTCCTTCTACTGTCACTACTATGGAAAAGTGATCCGAATCTATATAATTCCCTACCTTTAGTTTCTTGACCTTCTCTCTTATCTCGCCGTCCACTACCGCATAATCAATCACCGTTCCCCTCTTTCCTCCTGAACGTGTATATTCCCCTCCCTCAACCCACTCTATACTTCCATTTAGGATAAACCATCCCATCTCCCCTAGCCTCTTTAACAATTTCCCTTCCCATTCAGTATCTTGTCTTTGGATTGTCTTCCTCTCTCTGCACACCATTCCCTTCCTCCTCTATCTTCCGCTCTCGCATTAAAATCTCCTATTAAAACCTAATCTCTTGCTTATTTTCTTCCATCAGTTCTCTCATCTCCTCTAATTTCTCCTGCATATCACCGTTCACATAAGCCCCCACTATCTTTCACCTCTCTCCTACCATATTTATCTCTTCTACGACTAATCCTAAAAGAAGATAGTTATAAACAATAATAAATTTTTTAAACAACTATTCTTGTTAACTTGCATTAATTATTACCTCACTAAGTGAAAGGTGGACAAAAAGTTCAAAATTTCAGGAAAAAGGCGCAACTATCTGGCATTAATATAGATGACGCTAGTTATAAACAATAATAATTTATTTTAACAATTAGTATGGCTGAATTCAATTGATTATTAAGTCACTTCAAATTAACAAAAATGCAACTTTCTACCACTATGCAAAGAGAATATTATTAAAAATAATAATAAAAATTGTTTAGACAATTATTTTTGTTAACCTGAATTAATTAATACTTTACTCTAATTGAAAAGCGGACAAAATATAGAAATACGGAAGAAGATACATACCTATAAATAATAATAATTTGTTTAAACAATTATTTTTGCTAAATTGAATTAAATATTCACTCAGTCCAAGTAAAAAAGTGGACAAACAGTTGAAAATTGGAAAAAAACCGTAATTTCTAGCATTATTCAAAGAGAATATTATTATTAATACTTATAACTTGTTTAAACAATTACCTTTTTTAACATTAATTGACTATTACCACACTTTAATGTAAAGTTGGACAAAAAGTGTCTATTCTTAGAAAAAGTTGCTAAAAATAATAACAAATTGTTTAAACAATTTATGTAAAAATCTTATTATCTAAATCTTATTATTTAAGTTAAAGATTCAAGTTTCTATGCTGACAGTTTCTCTTTTTGGGGTGAATTAAACTGTTTTTGATTTAAAATAAAAATATTCTTCAGTTGAAACATTAACTATTACATTTTTCGTTAAAAATTCATCTTCTTAGCTTGAAAATTGAATTACTTTGTTGAAAATACGTTTTTTTTTGTTAAAAATACATTAACAAATAAAATATAATATATATAGTACATATGATAAATAGAAATAATATAATATATGAAATATAAATAATAAATTTAAAAATAAATATAATAAAATAAGATTACTTTTTTATTCAAATAATAAGAGTTTAACTTTTATTAGAAAAAAAAATGAATAACATATTTTTCGTTCTTAATTTTTCTCCGTATCAAACTTAACCCTATCTACCCTACACGAAATTCAATCAGTAACAAATAAATCAAAACTATTATAAATAAATATGTTTTATTTTCATTTTCAAGTGATTGCAACTTTGTACTCGGCCGCCTGTGAACCAAGAGAAGCCCAAGGGCCGGTGAGTGATGTAGGATAAGGGTAGTTATTTCAAATTCTTGAATTATAATTATGCAAAATATCTTATATTTTATAATTCTTCATATCAAAATTCGCCAGATCGAATCATTGAGAAAAAAAGTTCAAATGTTGCTCGAATCCACACAAAAATAATTGCGTTTATTCTCTGAAAAAATGATATTTAAATGTTGAGCAAGCCCCACGTTGTTTCGCACGTATTTCCCATAATAGAACAAGATGTTTTGAAATTTTTTTTCAGAATCATCAAACTTTTGTAAAGAATTATGTTTGTTAAATTCTATTGATTATTTTGTCACTATATAGAAAGTTGACAAAAAGTAAAAAATTTCAGAAAAAACCGCAACTATCTAGCATTAAAATAAGAGAAGATAGTTAGAAACAATAAAAGTTTGTTTCGACAATTATGTTTGTTAAATTTTAATAATTATTACCTCGCTCGTAGTAACGAGTAGACAAAAAGTTGAAAATTTTCAAAAAAACTGAAAGTTTGTAATATCATTAACATACAAATCAAATTTTGTATTTGAAATGATAATTTTTTGAGCCGGAAAAGGGAAGGTAAAAGTACTGTCGTACCCTATCCCTTTTCCAGCTTTATGATTTCTTTACAAAAATATTGAGAATTTTTCTGTTTGAAAATTTATGATCAAAAAGTATTTTCTATTTATGCGAAAACTATGAATTATGCAGATGAAAAAAGTTTTTCTGTTTGAAACAGATGATTCACATATTATAAATGAGCGTAACTTCCTTAATCTGCAATCAAGTGTATTAATACTGTAGTAGATCAATCGATTTGCCTCGAATCAAAGAATCTTTTCCGTTCTTGCATCAACTTTGAATTATGTTGAAGAAAAAAGTTCTACTAAAAAAACCGTACTTTCAAATATTATGCATTACCATAGCTGCCTCACTCTTTAATAAAATGTATTAATATTATAGGTCAATCGAATTGTTTCGAATCAACACATCTTTTCTATTCTTGCATCAACTTTAAATTA
>CAKNYM010043957.1:1954-26917 GCA_932195095.1 Andricus curvator
GATGAATTTTCGACAAAATTATTGAATTTTCAACCAAACAGTTGCATCATTATCCGAGAAACATGAAATTTTTACTAAAGCAGATGAATTTTTAAAGCAAAAAGACAAATTTTCAAAAAAATAGTTGGATTTTTATCCAAAAAACATTTCAATGAATTTTTCTCAAAAGGTAAATTTTCTACGAAATAGTGGAATTTTCAAGCAAAAAAATTGACTTTTTAACAAAACTGTTGAATTTTCAAATAAATAATACAATTTACAACTAAAAAGATCATTTTCAGGAGGAAGAAACTGCAAAAATATAAATATAAATACAAAGAAAATAAATTACTAACTAAGGATATTACATTCATAACATTTTGAACCTAGAATCTTTTATAAGCGGAATAAAACAATTTAAAACAAAAATTGAAAAATTTCAAATTTATTCTACTTGGCAGTTTTTTAAAGTTATATAAATTCGCTGACTTTTTCAATTAATAATTTAAGATACAGAAATGGAGTTATATTCATATAATTATTTATATAAATTATATAATCAACTTTAATAATCTACGAATTTATTCATTAATTCTGTCCACATTGAAGAGCTCCTACGTTTCCGCTCGCTTGCATGGAAATTTTTTATCAATGATTTTCAAGTGATTAATTTTGTTATTTAGATTAAAATGAGTCAATCCCTGCGGAAAAAAATTTCCCAAGAAAGTGGAAAATTTCAACAACTGTCATTTTTTGTTGAAACCTGTACTTTTTTGTAAAAAAAATGTACAAAATTTAAGAAAAAAAAACAGTTGAATAAAAATAGCTAATTTTTTCTTGTATTTTCTTCTAGAAAAGTGAAAACAATTAACGATAAAGTAAACAAAGTAAGTGGAACAACTTTGATAAAAATTTTTTTTTTTTTTGTTGATGATTCATGATTTTATTTGAAAAATCTTTTTTTTTTTTGTTCGATATTTATTTTGTTAATATTTTTTTAACTTAAAATTTAAACATTCCATGTTTGGTGGAACATTTATCTTCTTGAGTTATTGGAAATTAATTTTTTTAATCAAAAATGTAACTACAATTTTTTGTCGAAAATATTTTTTCTTATAAGCATTTTATCTTTTTGCTAAAAAATTAATTTGTTTGGTTGTAAATTCAACTATTTCATTGAAAATTTATTTTATTTGCTTCAAAACTTATTTCTCTAACTGAAAATTAAACTATTCTTTTTTTTCTTGAAAGTTTATCTTTTTTTGTCAGAAAATCATCTTTTTTGTTTAAAAATTATTCTTTTTACTTTGGTAGCTATATAACCTTTTCGGTTGCAAATTCCATTAAAAATGAAAATATTTGGTTGAAAAATTCATGTGTTTGATCAAAATTATTCCTTTTTGCTAGGAAATTATTTTCTCTTATTGAAAATTAATTTTGTTAACTATTATGTTGAAAATTCGATTAAGAATAAAAATATCTGGTTGAAAATGCATATAGTTTGTTAAAAATTATTCTTTTTTGGCAGAAAATTAATCATTTTGGTTCAAATTTCACTTCTTTGGCTGAAAATCAGTTTTTTATTGTTGAGAATTAATTTTTGTAACAAAAAATTTAACTATTCAACTTTTTGTCGAAATTTTTTTTTGACAGATATTAAATCTTTTTGGTTGAAAATTCTCGTATTCGGTTAAAAATTTAACCATTTTGTTGAAAATTTATTTAATTTGGTTAAAAACCTATTTCTCTAATTTAAATTTAAACTATTTTATTTCTTGCTGAAAATTTTATCTTTTTTAGTTGAAAATTCATCTGTTTGGTTGAAAATTTAACTATATCTCAAAAATTTATTTCATTTCGGCAAAAACTTATTTCTTGAGTTTCTTCTTGAGCTTCTTTGGTTAAAAATTCAACCAATTTATTTTGTTGAAAATTAACTTTTTTGACTAAAAATGTAGCTCTTTCATTTTTGCTAGAAAATTGATCTTTTTCGTGTAAAAATTCACCTATTTTATTGAAAACTCTTCTTTTTTAATCGAAAATTCAATTATTTCAGAATAAAATGTATATTTTTGGGTAATAAATTTAACTTTTCTTTCAAAAATTCGTCTTTATGACTTAAAAATTTTACATTTGGGATGAGATTGTTTTCGTTATTGATTGAAAAATCTTTCTTGATTGAAAATTCAACTCTTCTGCTGAAAATTCGTATTTTTGGTTTAATTTAACAATTTTTTAATTGAAAATTAAATTTATTCTGGATTTTTCTTTTATCAAAGATTTATCAGTTTGGTTGAAAATTGAACTATTTTGGTTGAAAATTCCTTTTTCTTGGTTGAAAGTTAATTATTTTAACTGAAAGTGTAATAACAAAATTTTTAATTCATATAATTACCTAAGTTTAAAATGTATTCAGAAGTTTTAAAAAGATTCAAAAATAATTTGAAACGTGAAAAGATTTCAAAACATTTGAAACACAATGTAGGTTTTTGAAGATTTCGAACACGAAATTTATAAGCTTGTTAAGCATTTTGGAAGGTTTTAAATTTGCATCAAAATTCTTAGAAAAATGAACAATAATTTTTTGTTTGAAAAAGTAATTTTAAAAGAATATTTGAAAGGTTTTCCAAAATTTTCAAAAAAGAATCTGAATTTTTTTAAGGTAATTGCAGGATTTTTAAAAAATTGTAGAAGAAATTCGAGTTCCAAGATAATAAGTTTACGGGCCGCTAAACATCTCGTTTGAAAGGAGAGATTTCTCTTCAATAATCGTTCCAGATACTCTGTCGCTCACTTGATTAAACCATTCGAAGACAGCAGCATCCAAAAGCACATCGCTTTTGCAACAAAACACCTTGCGAAACACTTCAAGTGGGAAGCACGCACTTTCGCCTGCAGCGCATGATGCGCATAACGTCGTTTCATAACCATATATTCGAAGAAGTTATTTAAAAGAAAATCACTCACTTTTATAAATATCAGATTACTTGTCTACGAAAAACACAGTTTTCAGAATTCTCACGTCAACACTTGAGAGTTTGACATTACAAAACACTGCAGTGGGATTCCGATGCTTGAAGTCGATCGGACTTCTCTTTCTACCATGTGAGATAGACAGAGACGATCCGATTGTGTTCCAATGACAGGTCTTACTTTTCGCTTTGAAGCGATTATACTCTCTCTATCTCGCTCTCTATCTATCCAACACTTCTTCTTCTTGGTTTTCTTTGTCGAATCGTAGAGCCTATTGGGTAGCTGCGACAGCGCTACGAATTCAGAAGAAATTTGTACTTCAATTGAATATTAACAAGAAATCTTCTAGTGAATAATTAATTTCAACCCGTAGTATAACATTTTTGATTAAAATGAATTGATATTCACTGCACCCATCGGCTTCAGTTGGCATCGGCACCCCACTGCTGGTCGACGCGAGCTCGCAATCGTGCTTATACGCTATGTAAAGGCGTGTGCTTCCCACTTCAAGTGAACTGACGGAACGTCATAACGCAGTTACAAACCTAGGCCGTTAGGGTACAGCGCCTTACCGCAACGCTCCTGTTTTGTCACGCCAGAGTGAACACCGCCCACTCCCCCGCAGCTCCTCTCACCCATACCCGTGGCTCGGCGTCAATTCTCGGAAACTCTGTCGACTCTGTCGCTCACTTGATTAAACCATTCGAAGACAGCAGCATCCAAAAGCACATCACTTTTGCAACAAAACACCTTTCGAAACACTTCAAGTGGGAAGCATCCACTTCTGCGTAATCGCATAATGCATGCGACGCAGTTTCATAACCAGAAATACGAATACGTTATTTAACAGAAAATCACTTACTTTCATAAATATCAGGTTAATTGTCTACGAAAAAACACAGTTTTCACAATTCTCACTTCAACACTTGACAGTTTGACAATAAAAAACACTGCAGTGGGATTCCGATGCTTGAAGTCGATCGGACTTCTCTTTCTACTATGTGAGATAGACAGAGACGATCCGATTGTGTTCCAATGACAGGTCTTACTATTCGCTTTGAAGCGATCATACTCTCTCTATCTCGCTCTCTATCTATCCAACACTTCTTCTTCTTGGTTTTCTTTGTCGAATCGTAGAGCCTATTGGGTAGCTGCGACAGCGCTACCAATTCAGAAGAAATTTGTACTTCAATTGAATATTAACAAGAAATCTTATAGTGAATAATTAATTTCAACCCGTAGTATAACATTTTTGATTAAAATGAATTGATATTCACTGCACCCATCGGCTTCAGTTGGCATCGGCACCCCACTGCTGGTCGACGCGAGCTCGCAATCGTGCTTATACGCTATGTAAAGGCGTATGCTTCCCACTTCGAGTGAACTGACGGAACCTCATGACGCAATTATAAACCAGGTTCGTTAGGGTACAGCGATTTACCGCTCCAGAAAATTCAATTTTGATCGTGGAGCAATGGGGATTTTTTTATTTTATAGGGGAAATCTTCATTATTCAGAATAAATAAAAGCCGGAAAATGGATTTGTTGGTCCTCAGACTGGTTTCTTCGTTCCACGTCACACATGGTGTACCATTTCTTTAATGCTTAAACATATAGGCTTTTTTGTAATAGGGATCATGTCCACATCTTAATTTAAAATTATCTCATTGCAATATTCTAAATATTTGTCATCCTAGGTCGAAAAAGAACAACTTTTTTGCTGCAAAACATGTGAATTCCTGTAGATTCTTATAGGTGTAATTTATTGTAAATTCTTTTTGAGAATTAAAACTTCAATAAAATACAAGAATATATAAAAAATACAAATAAAGTAGAAAATTCGTCTCAATAATAGAAAAAAGTTGTAATTGATCTTTTCTAGTTGAAAATTCAAAAATTCACTTTCAAATATTGAACTACTCCGCGAAAAATTCATTTTTTCTATTAGTGATTCATAATTTTAGTTAAAAATTCAAATATTTGGTTGTAAATTGACTTTTTTGTTGAAAATTCGTATTTTTGGTTAAAAATTCAACTGTTTTATTAGAAAATTCAATTATTCGACTCAAAATTAAACTATTTATTTTAAATCTTATGTATTTGGTAAAAAATTAACTTTGTTGTTAATAATTCATATTTTCGGGATGAAAATAAAACTCTTTTATACATAATTCGTCTTTTTGGATTAAAAATTTGCCCTTTTTAGTTAAAAATTTAACAACTTTGTTGAAAGTTGAACTAATTTGTTGAAAATTAATGTTTTTAACTGAAAAATCCACTATCCCATTTTTAGTAGAAAATAAATCTTCGTGTTTGAAAATTCGTCATTTTGGATTCAAAATTAATCTTTTATGGTAAAATTTTTTTTAGTGGAAAATTGAACTATTTACTTAAAAATTAAAATATTCATTTGAATATTTAAGTATTTCGTAAAAAAATAACTGTTTTGTACGTAATTAATCTTTTCGGCTTGAAAATCCAACAAATTTGTTGCAAATTCAGTTATTTTGTAAAAAAAAATTCCACTAAGTTGCAGGTTTAATTATTTTGATGAAAAGTCAATTATTTTGTTAAATTAATCTTTTTGGTCGAAAACGCAACTGTTTTGTTGAAAATTTCGTCCTTTTGGATTGAAAATTTATCTTTTATGGTTAAAAATTTTTCTTTGTTGAAAATTTAACTATTTAATAAAAAATGCAACTATATGTTTGAAAATTAAAGTATTTCGTAGGAAATTAACTGTTTTGTACATAATTCGTCTTGAAAATTTGCTCTTTTTTCTAGTTAAGAATTAATTTTTGCATCTGAAAATTTGACTATTCCATTTTTTGCTGAAAATGCATGCTTCATTTAAAATTGAAAATTCAACTATTTGGTAGAAAATTCATCTTGCTTGATTAAAAATAAACTTTCTTCTTCAAAAAATAAATTTTTTCAACTGTTTGAAAATTAGCTTTTTTTGTCTTGTTTAAAACTATTTTTTCAAACTGAAAATTTAATTATTCTAAGTTGAAAATTTATCTTTTTTAGTTGAAAATTCGCCGTTTGGATTGAAAATTCATTTTTCATGGTAGAAAAGTAATTTTTCTTAGTTGAAAATTCAACATTTCGGATTGAAAATTCAACTGTATTTTAAAAAACTTGTCTTTTTGGCGTGTATAAGAATTCATCTCTTTTGGTTGACATTTTTTCCATTTCCTTAAGAATTCAACTATTTTATTAAAAATTTGATTATTTTGTTGAAAATTCAACTATTTTTTTTAACAATTTAATATATTTCGACCTGAAATTTTAGGAATTTATAGTGGAATTATTATTATAATTATAATTTAAAGTGAAATTTGGAATTGAAAATTTAAAATCAAATTTGAAATGGTACCTATACATTAAATTTATTTTGAAAAAATCATTCATGGATTAGAAATTAATTTATGGGCGGCCCCTTACTACTGCTATAAAATATTTTTTTTTTTTTAATGATTAATTTATTTCATTTGAAAATAATTTGTAGAATACATCTTCTCTCGCATTGAAAGATAAATGCAAAATAAATAAAATTGTATCATTCAAGAATATTTATTGTTAGTTCCGTATAATTAAAAATCGATAAATAACTGAGAGAAGTATGAGGTCACATCTCGGACAATATTATGACGATATTCTGTAATAGTTTGTTTATTTTTATTTTACAAAAACAATACGTATCGATTCTCTGAAATAATTTGAATCCAGGAAATGATTGTACAGAAAATGCTTTTCCATTCATTTTAAGAGGATTTACGTGGACATAATTTATCTGAAGAATATCTACTACGCATTTGCATAGAAGCGAGGTATAGCGACCATACATGAATAAGTCAATATTTAATCAAACATTGTTATCCGATTAGCTTGGTGGAGAATATTTTTAAAAAATTAGTTAATTGGAAGAGTGTTACTTTTCCTGCAAACTTACGCAATTTCGTGCAATCCCATTCAATTCTTTGTAATCCCCCCTAGGAAAAAATATTGCAGGATATTCAGTATAGGTCTATAATGATATTCCTATAATGAATTTCTTATAATTTTTTCACAATTCTAAAAAAAATCATGATAGAAAATCATTATTGGAAAATAATGTTAAGATATTGAAAGAATTGATGCAAAAAAAATAGAGAAACCACAAACGAATTACAGAATTTCAAAAGTGTTAAAAGCTTTTTAATTGGGGAAACCTGCCTACAGTGGATAATATAACCTACAGTGGATCATCATTATTTAAAAATAATAACGTATGTAAAAAAATTGATTCAATGTAATTGATAGTTAGGACACTATACGTGTTAATAATGTAAAATTATATTCCCCTCTTTTCCACTCTTTCCCCCTCTTTTAAGAATATATGCTTTTTGTTATTTTCGATAAATTTCCCCCTTTTCTCGATTTTCCGTTTAGATTTGTGTGTTTGGTTAAAAATTCTACTATTTGGTTGAGAATTTAATTATTTTGTGGAAAATGTAACTATTTTGTTACATTTTGCATGCCTATATCCCTATATCAATTTTGGGCCTAATGTCAATATTGGGCCCTATTCCGAATTTTACCCCTATGTCTATTTTTTGCCCTATGCCAATGTTGGCCCCTATATCAATTTTGGACACTTTGTCTATTTTGGGCCATATGTTAATTTTGGGCCCTATGTCAATATTAGGCCTTATGCCGAATTTGAGCCCTGTGTCTATTTTGGACCCTATCTAAATTTTGGTCCTTTTGTCTATTTTGGGCCCTGTATCAATTTTTGACCCTTTGTCATTTTTGTGCACTATGTCAATATTGGTCCTTATATCAAATTTGAACCCTATGTCTATTTTGGGCCCCATGTCAATTTTGGACCCTTCGTCTATTTTGGGCCATATATAACTTTTGGTCCCTATGTCAATTTTGGGCACTGTGTCAATTTCGGGCTCTTTGTAAATGTTGGGCCCTGTATTAATTTTTTGGCCCCTATATATATTTTGGACGCTATTTCAGTTTTGGGCCCTATGCCGAATTTGAGCCCTATGTCTCTTTTGGGCCCTATGCCAATGTTGGGCCCTATCTCAATTTTAGGCCCTTTTGCTATTTTTGGCCCTATATCAATTTTGCGCCTTGTGTCAATTTTGGACAGCTTGTCTATTTTGGGTCATATGTTAATTTTGGGCCCTACGTCGATATAAGGTATCATGTCGAATTTAAGCCCTGTGTCTATTTTGGACCCCATATCAATTTTGGACACTTTGACTATTTTGGGCCATATGTTAATTTTGGGCTCTATGTCAATATTAGGCCTTATGCCGAATTTGAGCCCTTGTGTCTATTTTGGGCCCTATCTTAATTTTAGGTCTTTTTTCTATTTTCGGCCCTATGTAAATTTTTCGCCCTGTGTTAATTTTTGACCCTTTGTCATTTTTGGGCATTATGTCAATATTGTTCCTTATGCCAAATTTGAACCTTGTATATATTTTAAGCCCTATGTCAATTTTATACCCTCTATCTATTTTGGGCACTCTATCACTTTTGGACACTATGTCAATTTTTGGCCCTGTGACAATTTTGGGCCCTATATTAATTTTTTGGCCCTATCTATATTTTGGGCGCTACATCAGTTTTGGGCCCTATGTCAATTTTATACCCTTTGTCTATTTTGGGCCCTATACCACTTTTTGACCCTATGTCAATTTTGGGCCCTGTATTAATTTTTTGGTCTTATGTATATTTTGGGCGCTATATCAGTTTTGGGCCCTATGTCGAATTCGGGTCCTATGCCGAATATAAGCCTCATGTCAATTTTTGACACGATCTCAATTTTGGACTCTTTGTCTATTTTGGGCCCAATATAAATTTTAGTTCCTGTATCAACTTTGGGCTCTTGATCTATTTTGGGCCATATGTCAATTTTCGGACCTATGTCAATATTGGGCCCTATGCTGAATTTGACCCCTATGTCTCTTTTGGGCCTTATGCCAATGTCGGGTCCTATCTCAATTTTAGGCCCGTTTTCTATTTTGAGCCCTATATCAATTTTGCGCCCTGTGTAAATTTTGGACACTTGTCTATTTTGGTCCATATGTTAATTATGGGCCCTATGTCAATATTAGGTCTTATGCCGAATTTAAGCCCTGTGTCTATTTCGGGCCCTTTGTCTATTTTGGGCCCTATGTAAATTTTGGGCTTTGTGTCAATTTTTGGCCCTTCGTCATTTTTGTGCACTATGTCAATATTGGTCCTTATGTAAAATTTGAACCCTGTGTCTATTTTGGGTCCTATGTCAATTTTGAACCCAATGTCTATTTTAGGCCCTATATAACTTTTAGACCCTATGTTAATTTTGGGCTCTGAGTCAATTTTGGACCCTTTGTCTATTTTGGGCCATATGTCTATTTTGGACCCTGTATCAATTTTGGGCCCTACATTAATTTTTTGTTCCTATTTCTATTTTAGTCCTATATCATTTTTGGGCCTTTTATTGGCCAACGGCCATACCACGCTGAAAAACCCAGTTCTCGTCAGATCACTGAAGTTAAGCAGCGTTGGACGCGGTTAGTACTTGGATGGGTGACCATTCAAGAATACTGACATGAGTGCTGTTGGCACATCGTGGGTGTGGTGAGCCGACACTTGTAGTTATTTATAACTACAAGAAAAACCTAGAAACACTACCCGAATCGGGTAGTGTCACGCCTACCCTGAAAGGGAAATGGTTTAATGGTATATATATATTAATTTTGGGCCGTATGTCTATTTTATGTTCTTTATCAGTTTTGAACTCTGTATAAATTTTGGGCCCTATGTCGAATTTCGAGCCTATGTCAATTTTGGGCGGTATGTCTATTTTGGGTTTCATATCATTTTTGGGCCCTGTATCAATTTTGGGCCCTATACGTAATTTGGGCCCAATGTCAATTTTTGGCCCTATGTCAAATTTTGGCCCTATGTCGATTTTGGGTCCTATGCAGATTTTTGGCCCTATGTTTCTATGTTGCTTCTTCAACAAAGAATGGATTTCCAATAAATCTTTTGGTTACTCTGCAAATTTACAATAATTATTTATTAATTATTTAAACATTTTTCATGAAAATATTAAGAGTTTGGCTATTTTTCGAGAAATAGGCACAATTTGTTTAGGGAGTCAACTAAGAATGTCTTTCCGATGACTGTTTCCTATATTGCTTTGTAAATTCACAATAATTAAAAATAATTTAAACAATTTTCATAAACAAATTCAGAGTTTGGCTATTTTCCAACAAATAGGCTCATTTTTTCTACATAATTAACTAAGAATATCTTTCTCATGAGTTTTTTGTATGATGATTTGCAAATTTCTAAGAATGCTCAATTATTTAAACAATTTATCAAGAAAGAATATATTTCCAATAACTGTTTTCTACGATACTTTGCAAATATATAATAATTATTAATTATTTTAACAATTTTCATAAACATATTCAGAGTTTGGCATTTTTTCAAGGAATAGGCACAAATTGTTTACAAATTCAACTAAGAATGTATTTTCGATGACTCTTTTCTAAGATGCTTCTGTAAATTTACAAGAATAATCAATTATTCAAACAATTTCCATAAACAAATTCAGAGTTTGCCTATTTTTCAACGAATAGGCTCAATTTGTTTACGGAATCAACAAAGAATTTATTTCCAATAAGTGTTTCCTATGTTATTTTGCAAATTTACAATAATTATTAATAATTTAAACATTTTTTATGATTAGATACAGAGTTTGTTTATTTTTCAAGGAATAAGCACAATTTGTTTACGGAGTCAACTGAGAATGTCTTTCCGATGACTCTTTTCCATATTGCTTTGTAAATTTACAATACATGAAAATAATTTAAACAATTTTCATAAACAAATTCAGAGTTTGGCTATTTTTCAATAAATAGGCTCATTTTTGTACATACTAATTAATTAATAATTACCTAGGAATATCTTTCTCATGACTTTTTTGTATGATGATTTGCAAATTTCGAAGAATGCTCAATTACTTAAACAATGTTGATAAAATAATTAGGAGTTTGGACATTATTCAACAAATAGGATCTATTAATTTAGGGAATCAAGAAAGAATGTATTTCCAATCAATCTTTTCCACGATACTTTGCAAATATATAATAATTATTAATTATTTTAACAATTTTCATAAACATATTCAGAGTTTGGAATTTTTTCACGGAATAGGCTGGAAACACCAGTTCTCGTAAGATCACTGAAGTTAAGCATTGTTGGGCGCGGTTAGTACTTGGATGGGTAACCGTTCAGGAATACCTGCGTGCTGTTGGCCCGTCGTGGGTGTGGTGGGCCCACATTGGTAGTAAATATCCACCTAGAAACACTACCCGAATCGGGTAGTGAGGCAATGAACTTTCGAGTTCGAACTGCTAATCAATGTATGTATGTATAGGCACAATTTGTTTACAAATTCAACTAAGAATGTATTTTCGATGACTCTTTGCTAAGATGCTTCTGTAAATTTACAAAAATAATAATCAATTGTGACGCGATCTGAAGAAAGACCCCTAAGCGGCCAAAAATCGATTTTCTGATTTTTAATGTTTTACGTAGATTCGAACTTGCTCTTTAAGATGGTATAGTTAAAAAAATTCCATCATTAATAATTTATTCAGTACAAGCGTGTAAATATTGTCGTTCTATGTCGTTCTATCGGCCCGCCGCCACTTCTCCTGCTTCTCCTCTAAAATTTACGTTTGGCCGCTTAAGGGTCTTTCTTCAGATTGCGTTACAATTATTTAAACAATTTTCATTTGAAAATTCAGAGTTTGGCTATTTTTCAATAAAGAGGCTCAATTTGTTTACGGAATCAACAAAGAATTTATTTCCAATGAGTCTTTCCTCCGTTACTTTGCAAATTTACAATAATTATTAATTATTTAAACTTTTTTTATAAATATATTCAGAGTTTGGCTATTTTTCAAGGAATGAGCACAATTTTTTTACGGAGTCAACGAAGAATGTCTTTCCGATGACTCTTTTCTATATTGCTTTGTAAATTTACAATAATGAAAAATAATTTAAACAATTTTCATAAACAAATTCAGAGTTTGCCTATTTTTCAATAAATAGGCTCATTTTTTTGCATACTACTTAATTAATAATTACCTAGGAATATCTTTCTCATGACTTTTTTGTATGATGATTTGCAAATTTCTAAGAATGCTCAATTATTTAAACAATTTTGATAACCAAATTAGGAGTTTGGACATTTTTCAAACAATAGGATCTATTAATTTAGGGAATCAAGAAAGAATGTATTTCCAATAAAACTTTTCTACGATACTTTGCAAATATCTAATAATTATTTTAACAATTTTCATAAACATATTCAGAGTTTGGCATTTTTTCAAGGAATGGGCACAATTTTTTTACAAAGTCAACTAAGAATGTCTTTTCGATGACTCTTTGCTAAGTTGCTTCTGTAAATTTACAAGAATAATCAATTATTTAAACAATTTCCATAAACAAATTCATTGTTTGGCTATTTTTCAACGAATAGGCTCAATTTGTTTACGGAATCAACAAAGAATGTATTTCCAATAAGTCTTTCCTACGTTACTTTGCAAATTTTCAATAATTATTAATTATTTAAACATTTTTTATAAATTTATTCAGAGTTTGGCTATTTTTCAAGGAATAGGCACAATTTGTTTACGGAGTCAACTAATAATGTCTTTCCGATGACTCTTTGCTAAATTGCTTCTCTAAATTCACAATAATTATTAGTTATTTAAACAATTTCCATAAACAAATTCAGAGTTCGGCTATTTTTCAACGAATAGGCTCAATTTGTTTATGGAAACAACAAAGAATGTATTTCCAATGAGTCTTTCCCACGTTACTTTGCAAATTTACAATAATTATTAATTATTATTTAAACATTTTTTATAAATATATTCAGAGTTTGGCTATTTTTCAAGAAATAAGCACAATTTGTTTACAATTTGTTAAACAATTTCCATTACAAAAATCGAGAGTTCGGCTATTTTTCAACGAATGGGCCACATGTTTTTACAGAATTAACGAGGAATGACATCAGATGACCTTTTTCTGAGAGGCTTTGTAATTTCTCAAGTATTATTAATCATTCAAACAATTTTGATAAACAAATTAATTATTTGATTGTAAAATGCAACTCTCTGGTAAATAATTAATTTTTTTCCCAATTCAACTATTTGGTAAAAAAATCATCTTTCTAGGTTGAAAATTCAACCATGTGGTTAAAAATTCAACCATTTTGTTAAAAAATTAATTATTTCGTTGAAAATACATCTATTTTGTTGAAGAGAAATATTTTTTGAAAATTCAACTGTCTTCTGAAAAATTTGTCTTTTTGGCTTGAAAGTTCAACTATTTTGTTGAGAATTCATCAATTTCGCTTGAAAGTTCAAATATTTGGTTGTAAAGTGCAACTGCTCGGTTGACAATTTATTTTATTTTTAATTCAACTATTTGTTAAAAAAATTCATCTTTGTAGGTTGAAAATTTAACTGTGTAATGAAAAATTCCATCTTTTTTTTGAAAATTCATTTATTTGATTAAAAAGTAATTTTTTCGAAAATTGAACTCTTTTGTTAAAAATTTGTCAATTTAGATAGAAAATTCGTCCTTCCTAATTGAAAATTCACCTTTTTTGGTAGAAACGTTATCTTTCGTCATTTAAAAGAAATTTTTGTTGATGAAAATTTATCTTTCTTAATAAAAATTCAACTGTTTTCTACAATAACTATTTTGTTAAAAATTAATTAATTTTCTAAAAAATTCATCCTCTTAGTCGTAGGGATCTAAAATTTTCGAAATTACGGAAAACTTTAGTGACTTTTGACATTTGCCAGTCACTATGGCACTTGTTGGAAATTATAGTATTTAAAAAAATTGTTTACAAATTTAAAATACTTTTAGGTCAACGAAAATAAAATGACTCACTAAAAAGTTGAGATTAAATTAAAACGTTGAATTAATCTTTTTTTTCACAAAAACAATCTTTATCACGTCCACGCACTTAATTTTCACACTTCGAGATGAGTTCATGTGAGGTTAGTGATCTTCAAAAAACGAAAACAAAATAAACGATAATTTTAAACTCGGTCCTGATAACAGTTGATTGTGTTGGTAATTATTCATCATTTTTCATAATTTCCGGCATTTGCACGTGATAACTGTTGAAATCACGGAATTCATATTCCTAAAAATTCGTCTTCATGAATAGAAAATTCAACATATTCAGAATTTGGCTATTTTTCAAAGAATAGGTACAATTTCTTTACGGAGTCAACTAACAATGTCTTTCCGATGATTCTTTTCTATGTTACTTTGTTAATTTGAAGAAATTATTAATTATTATTTAAACAATTTCAATTGAAAAATTAAGATTTTGGCTATTTTTCAACGAATAGGCTCAATTTTGTACAGAATTAAGTAAGAACATCTCTCCAAAGACTTTTTTCTATAATGCTATGCTTCTATAATATTATTAATTATTTAAACAATGTTTATAAACATATCCAGAGATTGGCTATTTTTCAAGAAATAGGCACAATTTGCTTGCAGAATCAACTAAGAGTGTCATTCCGATGACTCTTTTCTATATTGCTTTGTTAATTTACAAGAATTAATAATAATGTAAACAATTTTCATAAACAAATTCAGAGTTTGGCTATTTTTCAAGGAATAGGTACAATTTGTTTACGGAGTCAACTAAGAATGTCTTTCCGATAATTCTTTTCTATGTTACTTTGTAAATTCGAAAGAATCATTAATTATTATTGAAACAATTTCAATTGAAATATTAAGATTCCGACTATTTTTCAACGAATAGGCTCAATTTTGTACAGAATTAAGTAAGAACATCTCTCGAAAGACTTTTTTCTATAATGCTATGCTTCTATAATATTATTAATTATTTAAACAATGTTTATAAACATATCCAGAGATTGGCTATTTTTCAAGAAATAGGCACAATTTGTTTGCGAAGTCAACTAAGAGTGTCATTCCGATGACTCTTTTCTATATTGCTTTGTTAATTCACAAGAATTAATAATAATTTAAACAATTTTCATAAATAAATTCAGAGTTTGGCTATTTTTCAACAAATAGGCTCATTTTTTACAGAATTAACTAAGTATATCTTCCTCATGACCTTTTTGTCTTTTAAAAAATCGTCTTCTTGACTCGAAAACTTTTCAAATAGTGTAATAACATTATTTGAAGAGTAACTAACAAGAGTACAATAGTACTCTTGTTAGTGTTTTTTTTTTGTTGAAAAGTGCACTAATATATTTTGGGTTTATATTTCATATTTTTTATTAAAAATTCTACTTTTTTGTGGACAATTTAATTATTTTGTGGAAAATTCAACTATTTTGTCAAAAAGTCATCTTTTTTGGTCAAAAATGAACTTTTTTGTTAAAAATTAATTTTTTCGGGATTCAAAGTTAACGGCTTTCGAAAGCATTCAACTTTTTAGCTCGAAAATTAAACTATTTTTTTGAAAATTCGACGTTTTTGCTGCAATGAACTGTTTTTTATTTAAAATAAAAAACATTTTGGGTTGAAAATTCAACTTCCAGATTTAAATTCATCCTTTCAGGTAGAAAAGTTATCTTTCTTGGTTAAAAATGAACTTTTTTGTTGAAAATTACACTGTCTTTTAAAAAATTCATTTTTTTTTCACTTGCATATTTTTCAAATAGTGTTATTGAATTTAAATTCATCTCTGTAGGTACAAAATTCATCTTTTTTGGTGAAAAATAAGCTTTTTTGTTTATATTTCTAATTTCCTTGAAAAAATTCGCCTTTTTGACTGAAAAATTTTTCAAACAGCGTTATTGTACTCTCATTGTTCTTTTTTTGTTGTTGAAGAATTTACTAATATATTTTTTGTTCAGAATTCATCTTTTTTGTTTGAAAATTCTGCTATTTGTTGGATAATTTAATTATTTTGTTTGAAATTCAACTATTTTTTTGAAAAATCATCTTTTTCGTTCAAAAATTCAAGTGCTTTGTTAAAAATTCATCTTTCTTGGTTGAAAATTAACTTTTTTTTGTTAAGAATTCATCTTTTAGGGTTTTGAAGTTAAAGTCTTCCTAAAATATTCTAAATTTTAGCTTCAAAATTTAACTATTTGGTTGAAAATTTGTCGTTTTTCCTAAAAACAACTGTTTTTTATTTTTAATTTTTTATATTTTTCTGATGAAATATCAACTATTATATATTTTTCGTTAAAAACTGTGTTTATTTTAAAATTAGACGTCTTTTTTGGTTGAAATATCAACTATTATATTTTTTGTTGAGAATTCATATTTTTTTGTAGAAAATTGAACTATTTTGTCAAAAATTATTTTTTTTTTTCGTTCGAGATTCATCATCGTAGTTGAAACTTGATATATTTTGTTGAAAATTCTTTTTTTTGTTGAAAAAATGAAAATTAATTTTTTAAACTGAACCTTCAACAATTTTGTTAAAAGTTTATGTATTTTGTTGAAAGTATGTCTTTTTTGGTAGAGACTTCATCCTCATTAAATTTAAAATTTATCTTTCTTGATTGAGAAAAAAAAACTTTTTTGTTGAATATACAACCTTTTGATTGAAAATTCAACTATTTTGTTAAAAATTAATTTGTTTTGGCTAAGCTTCATCATTGTAGTTGAAACTTGAAATATTTTTTTGAAAATTCCTTTTCTTTTTTTTTTTGGTTGAAAAAATGAAAATTAATTTTTTAAACTGAACCTTCAACTATTTTCTTAAAAGTTTATGTATTTTTTTGAAAATTCGTATTTTTTGGTTGAATTAAACTGTTTTTCAAAAAAATTAACATATTTTTTGTTGGAATATCAAAAATGATATATTTGTCCCAGAAAATTCATCTTTATTAATTTGAAAATTTATCTTTTTTTATTGAAAAAAAATTTTTTGTTGAAAATATAACTTTTTGATTGGAAATTCAACTATTTTGTTGAAATTTTTTTTTTTTTGTTGAGCTTCATCATTGTAGTTGAAACTTGAACTATTTTCTTGAAAATTCTTTTTCTTTTTTTTTTTTGTTGAAAAAATGAAAATTAATTTTTTAAACTTAACCTTCAACTATTTTGTTAAAAGTTTATGTATTTTGTTGAAAATCTGTCTTTTTTGGTTAAATTCAACTGTTTTTTATTTAAAATTAACATATTTTTTGTTGGAATATCAAAAATTATATATTTTTGGTAGAGAATTCATCTTTATTAAATTTCAAATTTATCTTTCTTGATTGAGAAAAAAAAATTTTTTGTTGAAAACTCAACTATTTTGTTAAAAATTCTTTTTTCTTAGCTTTATGATTGTAGATGAAACTTGAATTATTTTGTTGATTTTTTTTTTATGAAAAAATCAATATTAATTTTTTAAACTGAAAAATCAATTATTTGGTTAAAAGTTCATGTATTTTGTTGGAAATTTGTCTTTTTTGGTTAAATTAAACTTTCTTTATTTAAAATTGACATATTTTTTGTTGGAATATCAAAAATTATATTTTTTTTTGTAGAGAACTCATCTTTATTAAATTGAAAATTTATCTTTCTTGATTGAAAATTCAACTATTTTGCTAAAAATTTATTATTTTGGTTAAAGATTCATCATTGCAGTTTGAACTTGAAATATTTTGTTGAAAATTCTTTTTCTTTTTTTGAAAAAATTAAAAATTAATTTTTTAAACTGAACCTACAACTATTTTATTAAAATTTTATGTATTTTGTTGATAATTCGTCTTTTTTGGTTGAATTCAACTGTTTTTTATTCAAAACTAACGTATTTTTCTGCTGGAATATCAAAAATTATATATTTTTGGTAGAGAATTCATTTTCATTAAATTGAAAATTTATCTTGCTTGATTGAGAAAAAAACTTTTTTGTTGAAAATACAACTTTTTGATTAAAAATTCAACTACTTTGTTGAAAATTATTTTTCTTTTTTTTTTGGTTGAAAAAATTAAAGTTAATTTTTTTAACTGAACCTTCAACTATTTTGTTAGAAGTTTATGTATTTTGTTCAAAATCTGTCTTTTTTGGTTGAATTCAACTGTTTTTTATTTTAAAAAACATATTTTTTGTTGGAATATCAAAAATTATATATTTTTGGAGAGAATTCATCTTTATTAAATTTCAAATTTATCTTTCTTGATTGAAAATTCAACTATTTTGTTAAAAATTCACTTTTTTGGTTGTAGATTCATCATTGTAATTGAAAAAAATGAAAATTAATTTTTTAAACTGAACCTTCAACTATTTTGTTAAAAGTTTATGTATTTTGTTGAAAATTCGTATTTTTCTATTGAATTCAACAGTTTTTGGTTTAAAATTAACATTTTTTTGTTGGAATATCAAAAATTATATATTTTTCGTACAGAATTCATCTTTATTAAATTGAAAATTTATCTTTTTTGTTTAAGAAAAAAAACTTTTTTGTTGAAAATACAACTTTTTGATTGAAAATTCAAGTATTTTGTTAAAAATTCTTTTTTTTTTGGTTGAGCTTCATCACTGTAGTTGAAACTTGAACTATTTTGTTGAAAATTCTTTTTATTTTTTTTTTGGTTGAAAAAATAAACATAATTTTTTTTAACTGAACCTTCAACTATTTTGTTAAAAGTTTATGAATTTTGTTGAAAATCCGTCTTTTTTCGTTGAACTCAACAGTTTTTGATTTAAAATTAACATATTTTTTGTTGGGATATCAAATATTATACATTTTTGGTAGAGAATTCATGTTTATTAAATTGAAAATTTATCTTTCTTGATTGACAAAAAAAAACTTTTTTGTGGAAAATACAACTTTTTGTTTGAAAATTCAACCATTTTTTTGTTTTTTTGTTGAGATTCATCATTGTAGTTGAAACTTCAAATATTTTGTTGAAAATTCTTTTTTTTTGGTTGAAAATTATATTTTTTTATTGAAAAAATTAAAAATAATTTTTTAAACTGAACCTTCAATTATTTTGTTAAAATTTTATGTATTTGGTTGAAAATTCGTCTTTTTTGGTTGAATTCAACTGTTTTTGATTCAGAATTAACATATTTTTCTGTTGGAATATAAAAAATTATATATTTTTTGTAGAGAACTCATTTTTATTAAATTGAAAATTTATCCTTCTTGATTGAAAATTCAATTATTTTGCTAAAAATTTATTTTTTTGGTTGAAAATTCAACTATTTTGTTAAAAATTCATTTTTTTGGTTGAGATTCATCATTGTAGTTAAACTTCAAATATTTTGTTGAAAAGTCTTTTTCTTTTTTTTTTTGGTTGAAAAAATGAAAATTAATTTTTTAAACTGAACCTTCGAGTATTTTGTTAAAATTTTATGTATTTTGTTGAAAATTTGTCTTTTTCGGTTGAATTAAACTTTTTTTTATTTATCTTTCTTGATTGAAAAGAAACTTTTTTGTTGAAAATTCGCCTTTTTTTAATAAATTCAACTGTTTTTTATTTAAAATTATGTAATTTTTTGTAGAAATGTGAAAAATTATATATTTTGCGTTGAAAATTCCTTTTTAATTAAATTGCAAATTCATCTTTCTTGATTGAACAGTAACATTCTCGTTCAAGATTCAATTTTAGCGGTTGAGAATCCGACGGGTTTTGTTTTGAAATTAATTTTTTTTTTTATTGAAAATATCAAAAATGATATATTTTTTGTTGAGAATTCAACTTTATTAAATTGAAAATTCATTTTTGTTGATTGAGAAGGAACTTTTTCTTTTTGGCATAAAAATTAAACTATTTCGTTCTTCTATTGCTTTCTAAATTTACAATAATTAATGATAATTTAAACAATTTTCATAAACAAATTCAGAGTTTGGCTATTTTTCAACAAATAGGCTCATTTTTTACAGAATTAACTAAGAATATCTTTCTCATGACTTTTTTGTATGATGATTTGCAAATTTCTAAGAATGCTTAATTATTTAAACAATTTTGATAAAAAAATTAGGGGGTTTGGACATTTTTCAACAAATGGGATCTATTAATTTATGGAATCAAGAAAGAATGTATTTCCAATAACTCTTTTCTACGATACTTTGCAAATATATGATAATTATCAATTATTTTAGCAATTTTCATAAACAATTTCTGAGTTTGGCTATTTTTCAACAAATAGGCTCATTTTTTCACAGAATTAATTAAGAATATCACTCTCATGACTTGTTTGTATGATGATTGGCAAATCTCTAAAAATGCTTAATTATTTAAACAATTTTGATAAACAAATTCGGAGTTTGGACATTTTTCAATAAATATGATCTGTTTATTTAGGAAATCAAGAATGAATGTATTTCCAATAACTCTTTTCTACGATACTTCGCAAATATATAATAATTATTATTAATTATTTTAACAAGTTTCATAAACATATTCAGAGTTTGACTTTTGTTCAAGGAATGAGTACAATTTGCTTACAGATTCAACTAAGAATGTCTCCGATGACTCTTTCCTAAATTGCTCCTCTAAATTTACCAGAATTATTAGTTATTTAAACAATTTCCATAAACAAATTCAGAGTTTGGCTATTTTTCAACGAATAGGCTTAATTTGTTTATGGAATCAACAAAGAATGTATTTCCAATAAGTCTTTCCTACGTTACTTTGCAAATTTACAATAATTATTAATTACTTTAAGAAATTTTATAAATATATTCAGAGTTTGGCTGTTTTTCAAGGAATAGGCACCATTTTTTTTTTTGTCGAAAATGCAACAATTTTGTTTGAAATTTAATATTTTTCGCTTGAAAATTCGAAGATCTTGAAAACTTTTCTCACACGTTTTATGCCTGAGAATGTGTTACGGTAAATCCCAGCTAAGCTGCATACAAGGTTTATTATGCCGTGCCCTAATCCATCCGAAATGTTTTGCGGCAATATTTCTCAGCCTTCGATCCAAAGTTTTTAATTAAATTACAAAATCTGTATAAATATTTTTAAATTTTAGACCGTATCTATATATATATTTTTTAATATAATATTTTTGAGCAAATAGTTTAATTTTTATGCAGAAAAGAAAAAGTTCCTTCTCAATCAACAAAAATGAATTTTCAATTTAATAAAGCTGAATTCTCAAAAAAATTTTTTTTTTTGATATTTCAAAAAAAAAGATATTAATTTTAAAACAAAACCCTTCGGATTCTCAACCACTAAAGTTGAATTTTGAATGAGAATGTTCCTGTTCAATCAAGAAAGATGAATTTTCAATTTAATTAAAAAGGAATTTTCAACGAAATATATATAATTTTTGACATTCCTACAAAAAAAGATATTACATAATTTTAAATCAAAAACAGTTGAATTTATCAAAAAAGAGGAATTTTAAAAAAAAAAGTTTCTTTTCAACCAAGAAAGATAAATTTTCAAATAAATATGTTAATTTTAAATGAAAAAAAAGTTTTATTCGCCCGAAAAAGACGAATTTTCAACAAAATACATGAACTTTTGAACAAATAATTGATTTTTCAGTTTGAAAAATTAATATTCATTTCTTGAAAAAAAATAAAAATTTCAACAAAATAATTCAAGTTTCAACTGTAATGATGGATCTTCAACCAAAAAAATCAATTTTCAGCAAAATAGTTGAATTTTCAATCCAGGAAGATAAATTTTCAATTTAATAAAGATGAGTTCTCTACCAAAAATATATAATTGTTGATATTCCAACAAAAAATATGTTAATTTCAATTCACAAAAAAGGTGAATTCGATCCACAAAGACAGATTTTCAAAAAATACATAAACTTTTAACAAAATAGTTGAAGGTTCAGTTTAAAAAATCAATTTTTATTTTTGTCAACCAAAAAAAAAAAAAGAAAAAGAATTTTCAACAAAATAGTTCAAGTTTCAACTACAATTATGAATCTCAAACAAAAAAACGAAAATAAATTTTTAGCAAAATAGTTTAATTTTCAATCAAGAAGGATAAATTTTCAATTTAATAAAGATGAGTTTTCAACCAAAAATATTTCATGTTTGATATTTTTAATAGAAAAAAAAATTATTTTCAAAACAAGAACCCGTCGGATTCTCAACCGCTAAAATTGAATTTTGAACGAGAATGTTCCTGTTCAATCAAGAAAGATGAATCTTCAATTTAATTAAAAAAGAATTTTCAACGAAAAATATATAATTTTTGACATTTCTACAAAAAAAATACATAATTTTAAATAAAAAAAAGTTGAATTTATCAAAAAAAGACGAATTTTCAACAAAAAAGTTTCTTTTCAATCAAGAAAGATAAATAAAAAAAAAGTTTAATTCAACCAAAAAAGACGAATTTTCGACAAAATAACTTTTAACCAAATAATTTAAAAATATTTTTCAAGTTTTCAACAAAAAAAAAGGAAAAAGAATTTTCAACAAAATAGTTCAAGTTTCAACTACAATGATGAATCTCAACCAAAAAAATGAATTTTTAACAAAATAGTTGAATTTGCAACCAAAAAAATAAATTTTTAGCAAGAATTTTCAATCAAGAAGGATATATTTTCAATTTAATAAAAATGAATTCTCTACCAAAAATATAGATACAATTTTTGATATTCCAACAAAAAATATGTTAATTTTAAATCAAAAACAGTTTAAGTCAACCAAAAAGACGGATTTTCAACAAAATACATAAACTTTTAACAAAATAATTGAAGGTTCTGTTTAAAAAATTATTTTTCATTTTTTCAATAAAAAAAAAGAATTTTCAACCGAACAAAAAAAGAATTTTCAACAAAATATATAAACTTTTAACAAAATAGTTGAAGTTTCAGTTTAAAGAATTAATTTTAATTTTTTTAACCAAAAAAAAGAAAAATAATTTTCAACAAAATAGTTCAAGTTTCAACTACAATTATGAATCTCAAACAAAAAAACGAAAATAAATTTTTAGCAAAATAGTTTAATTTTCAATCAAGAAGGATAAATTTTCAATTTAATAAAGATGAGTTCTCTACAAAAAATATATAATTTTTGATATTCCAACGAAAAATATGTCAATTTTAAGTAAAAAAAGTTTAATTTAACGAAAAAAGACCTATTTTCAACAAAATACATGAACTTTTAACCAAATAATTGATTTTTCAGTTTAAAAAATTAATATTCATTTTTTCATAAAAAAAAATTTCAACAAAATAATTCAAGTTTCAACTGCAATGATGAATCTCAACCAAAAAAATGAATTTTTAACAAAATAGTTGAATTTTCAATCAAGAAGGATAAATTTTCAATTTAAAAAAGATGAGTTATCTACAAAAAATATATAATTTGTGATATTCCAGCAGAAAAATATGTTAATTTTAAATCAAAAACAGTTTAATTCAACCAAAAAAGACGGATTTTCAACAAAATATATAAACTTTTAACCAAATAATTGAAGGGTCAGTTTAAAAAATTATTTTTTATTTTTTCAATAAAAAATAAAAGAATTTTCAAACAAATATTTCAAGTTTCAACTACAATGATGAATCTCAAAAATAAAAATTTAACAAAATAGTTGAATTTTCAAACAAAAAGTTGTATTTTCAAAAAAAAAAGTTTCTTTTCAATGAAGAAAGATAAATTTTCAATTTAATAAACATGAATTCTCTACCAAAAATGTATAATTTTTGATATTCCAACAAAAAATATGTTAATTTTAAATCAAAACCAGTTGAATTCGGGTTGAATTCAACTGGTTTTCATTTAAAATTAACATATTTGTCTGCTGAAATGTCAAAAATTATATATTTTTGGTAGAGAATTCATCTTCATTAAATTTAAAATTTATCTTTCATGATTAAGAAAAAAAACTTTTTTGTTGAAAATACGACTTTTTGATTGAAAATTCAACTATTTTGTTAAAAATTCGTTTCTTTGGTTGTGATTCGCCATTGTAGTTGAAACTTTAAATATTTTGTTAAAAATCTGTTTTTTTTGGTTGAATAAAACTGTTTTTTATTTTAAAATCACATATTTTTTTGTTGAATTATAAAAAAATTATATATTTTTGGTAAAGAATTCATGTTTATTAAATTGAAAATTTATCTTTCTTGATTAAGAAATTATTTTTTTTAAATACAACTTTTTGATTGAAATTCAACTATAATTGAAGGTTCAATTTAAAAAATTATTTTTCATTTTTTTCAATAAAAAAAAGAAGAATTTTCAACCAAAAAAAAAAGAATTTTTAACAAAATATTTCAAGTTTCAACTACAATGATTAATCTCAACAATAAAAAAAAATCAATCAAGAAAGATAAATTTTCAATTTAATAAAAATGAATTCTCTACCAGAAATATATAATTTTTGATATTCCAACAAAAAATATGTTAATTTTAAATCAAAAATAGTTTAATTCAACCAAAAAAGACGACTTTTCAACAGAATACGTAAACTTTTAACAAAATAGTTGAAGGTTCAGTTTAAAAAATCAGTTTTCATTTTTTCATAAAAAAAAAATTTCAGCAAAATAATTCAAGTTTCAACTACAATGATGAAGGTTAAACAAAAAAATCAATTTGATTGAAAACAAAAAGTTGTATTTTCGACAAAAAAGTTTTTTTTGTCAATCAAGAAAGATAAATTTTCAATTTAATAAACATGAATTCTCTACCAAAAATATATAATTTTTGATATTCCAACAAAAAACATGGTTGAGATTCATGATTGTAGTTGAAACTTGAAATATTTTGTTGAAAATTCTTTTTTTTTGGTTGAAAAAATTAAAATTAATTTTTCAAACTGTACCTTCATCTATTTTGTTAAAAGTGAATGTATTTTGTTGAAAATCTGTCTTTTTTGGTAGAGAATTCATCTTCATTAAATTTAAAATTTATCTTTCATGATTGAGAAAAAAAACTTTTTTGTTTAAAATACCACTTTTTAATTGAAAATTCATTTTTTTTAAATTCCTTTGTTAAGCTTTATCATTGTAGTTAAAACTTGAAATATTTTGTTGAAAATTCCTTTTCTTTTTTCTTTTTTG
>CAKNYM010043958.1:2234-70098 GCA_932195095.1 Andricus curvator
ACTTAGGAAAATATTTTTTCATGAAAATCTAGTTTATTTTTCTCCAACTGATTTTTGAAACCCAAAATGTTTCAAAATGCGAATTTCGAAAATCTAAAAGTTGTGCTGGGTTGTGCTAGGCGTGCAAAACAATTGTTGTCTTATAGAATTTTCACTTAGGACAATATTTTTTGGTGAAAATCTAGTTTATTTTTCTGAAAATGATTTTTGAAATCCAAAATTTTTCAAAATGCGAATTTCAAAAATTTGATAATGATCCTAAAAAATCCCCATAAATGAAAAAATGAGTTTTGAGAGTTTTTGGCGCTAATTATGATATTTTTTTCGTTTTTTTTAATGCAAATTGTTTCTCATACATAAAATACTGCTTCATACTGATACCTGAATGTTTACATGTATTGTTTAAACAATTTATTATTATTTCCAGCAATTTTTTCTAATAATAGAGTTGGGAAGTCGTGGTTTATTAAAAAATTGTCCACTTTCTGTCCAGTTTATAATTAGAGTGAGGTCAAACTTAATTAATGATAACAAACCTAATTGTTTAAACAATTAATTGTTATTGTTAATAATATTATCTTAGAATAATGCTAGAATATTGCAGTTTTTTCGAAAATTTCTGTCTTCGTGTCCAATTTTCAATTGGTGTGAGGTGAATAATTATTTAAAATTAACAACAACAATTTCTTGAACAATTTATTGTTATTGCTAATAATATTCAATTCGAATAATGCTAGAGAGTTGCGTTTTTTTCTGAAATTTTCGACTATTTGCATACTTTTCACTTGGAGTGTGTTGACAATTAATTAAATTCAGAAAAAATTATTATTTGAACAAATTATTATTGTTTATAACTGTCTTCTTCTTTATTGATGATAGATAGTTGTGGTTTCTTCTGAAATTGGTAACTTTTTACCCACTTTTTACTTGACAAAGTAATGAAAAATTCAAGTTAACAAAAATAATTTTTTGAACAAATTTTCATTGTTTATAACTATCTTCTTCTATATTAATGCTAGGTAGTTGCGTTTTTTTGAAATTTTCCACTTTTTTCAACTTTTCACTCAGAGGAATTTATCAAACATAATTGTTTAAACAAGTTATTATTGTTTTTAATTATATTCTCTTAGAATAATGATGGAAAGTTGCAGTTTTTCTGAAATTTTCAACTTTTCTTTGACTTTTAAGTTAGGAACAAGTAATACATATTAATATTAATTGAAAAAGAAAGAGATTGTTTAAAAAATGAAATTAATTTTAGAAAGAAACCGCATCTAAATTAAATTAAATTTTAAGTCACTTCAAGTGAAAAATAGACAAAAAGTTGAAAATTTTAGAAAAAACCGCAAACTTTTGCCATTAAGCAAAGAGAATATTAATAACAATGATGATAAATTGTTTGAACAATTATTTTGGTTACCTTGAATTATATTACTTCACTCTAATTGAAAAGTGGAAAAAAAGTTGAAAATTTCAGACAAAATCGCAATTTCTAGTATTATTCAAAAATAATATTATTAACAATAATAATAAATTGTTAAAACAATTATGTTTTGGTAACATTAATTAACTCTTACCTTACTCTAATTGAAAATCAAACAAAAATATAATTTTTTTGAAAAAACCGCGAATATCTTGTATTAATAAAGAAGAAGATTGCTTTTAACAATAATAATTTGTTTAAATAATTATTTTTGTTGAATGAAATCAAATATTTACTCACTCCAAGTCAATTTTCTATTTCTAGCATCACTTAAAGAGAATATTAATCACAATAATGATAAATTGTTTAAAGAATTATGTTTTGTTAACTTTGATTAATTATTAACCTCACTCTAATTGAAAATTAAGCAAAAAGTGGAAAATTTTTGAAAAAACCACGACTTTCTATTTATATTCTAGGAAAAAATGGCTAATAACATTAATGAATTGTTTAAACAATTTATTTATTTGAACATCTAAAAAACAATAATAATACGTTTAGCAATTATTTTTGCCTAATTAAAATAACAATTTAACTCACTCCAAGTGAAAAGTGGACAAAAAGTTGCAAATTTTAGAAAAAACCGCAATTTCTAGTATTATTCGAAAAGAATATTATTTACAATAATAATCAATCTTTTAAACAATTATTTTATTATCGTTAATTAGGTCTTACCTCGCTCTAATTGAAAACTGGGCAAAAAGTAAAACTTTTTTGTAAAAACCGCGACTTTCTAACTCTATTCTAAGACAAAATTGCTAAAAACAATAATAAATTTGTTAAACAATTTATCATTGTTTTTAATCATTTTCTCTTAGAATAGAGTTAGAAAGACGCAGTTTCTTCAAAAAAAAATCACTTTTTGTCAAATTTTCAGTTAGAGCGAGGTAATACCTAATTGTTGTTAACAAAACTAATTGTGTGGCAAATTTATTGTTATTGTTAATAATATTCTCTTAGAATAATGCTAGAAAATTGCAGTTTTTTCAAAACTTGCACCATTTTTGTCCAATTTTTAATTAGAGTGATGTGAATAATAAACTTTAGTTAAAAAAATTAATTATTTAAACAATTAATTAGTATTTACAATAATATTCAATTGGAATAATGCTATGAAGTTTCGTTTGTTTCTAAAATTTTCAACTATTAGTCTAATTTTTACTTGGAGTGAGTTGATAATTAATTCAATTTAAAAAAAGCTAATTATTTAAACAAATTATTATTGTTCATAACTATCTTCTTTTAAATAAGTGCTAGAAAGTTGCGGTTTCTTCTCAAATGTTTAACTTTGTTTATTATTATATATGCAAATGCATATATTAATATATGTATATATATATATATATATATATATGCCTTTTTAGTTATGAACAAATAATAAATATTAACAATTCTTTGTTTTTGTCTCTTTTGTAAGATAGCTTTTTTGTTTAAATTAATTTTTTTTTAAACATTAAGAAAAGAGCAAAAATAATTCACTTTGAAAAATACAATACTATTTAAAAAATGATTCTTGTTGAGATTCTCTTATTATTTGTTCATTACTAAAAATAAATTGTTTAAACAATTATGGTTGTTAACTTGCAGTAATTATTACCTCACCCAGTGAAAATTGAACAAAAAGTTTAAAATTTCAGAAAAAAACACAACTTTCTAGCATCATTCGAATTGAATATTATTACAAATAATAATAAATTGTTTAAACAATTAATTTTGTTAACTAAAATTAATTTTTCACATCACTCTCATTGAAAATTGGACAAAATGTGTTAAATTAAATAAAACTGCAATTTTCTAGCATTATTCTAAGAGAATATTATCACAATAATAACAAATTGTTTAAATAACTATGTTTGTTGATATTAATTGAGTATTACCTCATTATAATTGAAAATTGGGAAAAAGTGGAAATTTTTTGAAAAAACCGCGACTGTCTAATTCTAATCCAAGAGAAAATTTCTAATATATGAAAATTACAACACCAAATTTCTATTTTTTTTTTTTAATTTTGACCTTACAATGTATAAGAGTTAAAATTTTGCAGATTCTTCTTTGAGAATTTTTTTAATATTTTGAAATATTTCGAAATCTTTTTAAATAATCTCTCAAAATTTATTTTTCGAAATAAAAAATTATTTAAATTTTTTCAGAAACCTAAAACGAATTTTTCATTTTTTAAATCGTTTCCAAACTTCTGAATATATCTTAAACTTACTCAAATTTGTTCTAAAATCATATAATATGGCAAAATTACAAAATATTGTTTTAAAATCTTTTAATTACACAACAATTATTTAAAATTTTCCCATGAATCTTAAGAACATTTTTTTTTCATTCTCTTGACACCATGCAAAATTCAGTTTACCGAAGAATTTTCAAATCCTGAAAAATTAAAAAACAATGTCTTCTATATTCTTTTTCCACCCAGTTTCAAATCTTTAAAACTTAAAATTATTCATTTAAAATAAAACCTAAACCACTTAAAATTTCCCAGAAATCTTGAAAAAAAAATGAATAATTTAATTTTTCTTATCTCTTTAAAAATATGAAAAAGTTTACAAATTATAGTGTGGTAGCGAAATGTTAAGAACAGAATTATTTCCCATTATTAAATAATCAGTTACAATTCAAATTTTCTCTTCTATCAAATAATGTTTAGAAACATTTAGCAAGGACCCCGCACAAAATGTATTGAAAAAAGGTCTCGGTGGATTTGGATAATTTTTTGATATTTTGTAGAATATGACCCCCCGAACAAAAAATCATAATGACAAAACCCCGAAAAATGGACAGATTTTCATCTGCACCGCGCCAAAAGTACCCTTTGAGACCAGCATTCACGCTACATAGAAGCTATTGGCGCGAAGCTCACTGAAAACACTTAGCACTCTGCAACTGTGAAAATTTTGTAGGTCATGGCCCCGCGAACAAAAAATCCTTCTGACAAAACCCCGAAAACTGGACAGATTTTCGTCTGCACCACGCCAAAGGTACCCTTTTAGACCAGCATTCACGCTACATGGAGGCTACTGGCGCTACGCTCACTGGAAAAACTTAGCACTTTGTGACTGTGACATTTTGTAGATCATGACCCCGCGAACAAAAAATTCTTCTGACAAAACCCCGAAAAAGGGACAGATTTTCGTCTGCTCCGCGTCAAAGCGACCCTCTGGAGTAGCATGCACGCCACATAGAGGCTATTGGCCCTACGCTCACTGGCAACACTTAGCACTTTGTAACTGTGACATTTTGTAGATCATGACCCCGCGAATGAAAAATCCTTGTGACAAAACCCCGGAAAATGGACAGATGTTCGTCTGTGTCGCGCCAAAGAGAACCTTTGGAGTGGCATACACCCACATAGAGGATATTGGCGCTAAGCTCACTGGAAACACTAAGCACTTTGTAACTTTGACATTTTCTGGACCATAGCCCCGCGAACAAAAAATCCCTCTGACAAAACCCCGAAAAATGTTCGCGGGGCCATAACCTACAAAATGTCACAGTTGCAGAGTGCTAAGTGTTTTCAGTGAGCTTCGCGCCAATAGCTTCTATGTAGCGTGAATGCTGGTCTGAAAGGGTACTTTTGGCGCGGTGCAGATGAAAATCTGTCCATTTTTCGGGGTTTTGTTATTATGATTTTTTGTTCGGGGGGTCATGTTCTACAAAATATCAAAAAATTATTAAAATCCACCGAGACCTTTTTATCAATACATTTTGTGCGGGGTCCTTTAGAAAATTTACCCCGCCCCACCCCCTCAGGAGGCAGAAGTGGGGGTAACTTTATAATTTCAAATCGGAACCCCAATTTTTTATCACAGATTCAGATTTTCCTTTATGAAATACGTAAGTTTTATCCGAAATTTTTTTTTCGATTCGCGATTTTTTTTTTTTTCTGATTTTTCGAATTCCCACCCTCTCCTGGGGGGGGGGGTGAATTTTTTCAAAGTCGCTTTGCCCCCTGGAAAATAAAAACACCTTGAATATACGAGCGCATATCTGGGAATTTTTCAGTTGCCTTCTGCAATAATGAGGTCCCTTCTCGGTTCTCCTGCCATCATGTTGATGGTCTTCAGTTATATTGGCAAGTATAATGATAATAATAATAATCATTATCATTATTCCAGTACGTGGAAAATGTCGATCCTTCGTCCACTATATCTTCAAAATTTGAAATTCATGAATTTCATTTGTCTTTTCACAGAAATATCATCAGGTATGGACCCACCAGAGAACAAGAAGCTGGACTTCTACACAACCTGACTTGCCTGCTTCAGGTTTAGCTGCGATGGAGCAATACCAAAGATATAAACAAAAAGATGGCCTGTAACCTGAAATTTCACTCCCAGGAGGATATGATGCCTGTCCTGGATTCTGAGCATGAGCATATGGATACTCTTGTTGATTCCAAAGGTTCTGCTGTCCTTAATTGAAATGGTGTGGGTCAAACCCTGATGCAGATCCCTGCCTAAGACTTGGAGTACTAATATATGGGCTATGCTGTAGCTAATGTGAAGGTTAGCTTCATATCCTCCTGGGAGGGAAATTTCGAGTAACTGACCTGTTACCTGGAATTTCACTCCCAGGAGAATATGAACCTAACCTTCACCATGAGCTACAGCATTACCCATATGTTAGTACTCCAAATCTAAGAGGGGCATCTGCATCGGGGTTTGTTCCACAGCATTTCAATCAAGGAGAGCAGAACCTTTGGAATCAACAAGAGTATCCATATGCTCATGCTCAGAATCCAGGACAAGCATCTGTAGCAGGGAATGACCCATACCATTTCATTCAAGAACATGATGGCGTACATGACCCAACTTCAGGACTACCACCGAATACTCTATTTTCTGAATCATCTGCTTCTCATCAATTTTATCCTGGTTCCCATGGGCATTATGGATCTGGCCATCAACAATAATACTTCCAATGAAATAAGACAATCATATTGAAATCCAGTATACAATTTTAATGGAAACATTCTAAATCAAACACTTATATTTTGAAATTAATTTGTGTATGTAATATTTCTTCAAGTAGAGATACTTTTTATTTCCACTATTGTATTTCTGCTGATATCTGCTTTTCAAGCAACTTTATTCATCATATAATAAAAAACAGGCTCAAAAAATTATGTTGTACTCTTTTCATTCCTTCTTCATCGGCATTAGTGATATAAGCTCTAAATTGAATCATGAAAATTTTTATGTTTGACTGATTATTCAGTAATTTCAACTGGAAAAATAATCGCCCTAGATAATAAAAGAATCAATATTGCTGGCTGATCTAGAATTTCAACTCAATATGATTCGCTTCAGAGGATCAATGGAAATTAAGGAGAACAGCTTCAAGGCATATTAACAACGATATTAGTACACGGAGAAAAATGGATGGTCAAAGTTAGAGGGTCAAAATTTAGAGAGCCAGTCCGTTCTTCTAGATGGTCTAAAGAGCCTTTCAGAATTTTTTCGACATAGTCAGAGAGACTCTTATTTTATGGCCAGTCTGAACATTGTAAGAAGGTCAGACTCACTATCAGGGATAATCGAAGTATCCTTTCGGGATGGTCAATACGGTCATCTTGTTTTCACTCATTTCGACCATCCACGGAAGAGCAAATGACCCTTCGCGGAGGGCCAACCTGATTAGTTACTGTTGGCGTGTTTATTTAAAATTAATAAATGTGTGAGTCAAATGTTCACAAAAAATAATAAATGTGAAGTGCATAAGAGTATTAGGAATTATTGCAAATTCATATTTAAGATGAAAAGAATATTCCTTTCTTTGAAAATTAAAATCTATCATTTATTTTTAAGGAAAAAACTTAATAATTAATTAAAATTTTACCTCACAAGTCCTTTTTGTGAGCAAAGAATTATTTTTAATAACTTTACTCTTATTATTTGCTGTTTAAAATTGCTTTTCACATTTAATCATTTCAAATAGGCGCGCCAACCTCAACCAATCCGGTTGAGACCCAACCGCACTGCGCATGCGTCGCGCGGAATTTCTGATTGGCTGTATAGCGCGCGCTTATTTAAAATGTTTAAAATATGCAAAATAATTGTTCTAAACAAATAATAATTAGAAAATGCATAAAAATACATTTTTTATTGCAAAATATACTTTCGCAGTCATAAATATAATAATTATTTGACTTCACTGCTGAAAACACATTATTCCTTCGGACATCGAAGAAAGACAAATTTTTTCTCATAATTAATTACAACAGAATAATGTGTTTTCAGCAGTGAAATCAAATTATTATTATATCTATGACTGCGAAAGTTGATTTTGCAATGAAAAATGTATTTTTATGCATTTTCTAATTATTATTTGTTTAAAACAATTAATTGGCATATTTTAAACATTTTAAATAAGCGCGCGCTATGGAGCCAATCAGAAATTCGTGGCGACGCATGCGCAGTGCGGTTGGGGAGCAAGATTGGGAGCACTGGTTGGGAGCACCGTGGTTCAGACCAATTTCGGAGTGAGTGAATGCCATTGAGCCGTTCAGCGTCACATTTGCTGTTTATTGAACTTAGACATATTTTTAAAAAGTTTAAACTGCTTTTTGATATTTCGAATATGCGTGGAGAGTGAAGTGCATAAGAGAGAACATGATTGAAAGTGAATTAAGTTTATTCTTTTAAATTTTCAACGTCAAATTTGATGCTTCCAAGGGATTTAAGATAAAGGCGTAACTGGGCGTGTCGTTTCAAACTGAAAACGTGTAAAAAATTTCAGCATTCATTGATGATGCAGAAAGAAACGAGATGTAGGATATTGGTTTCTGAATACACTTCAATGTTTGAAATCTTACAATTCAGTGTGACACCGTGCCGTGTCCTTAGCCTTTCGTACTCCAAAAATATGTTGTCAATGTGCACTGTTTTTGCATATCAAATTATGTCTCATACACCTCACTCTGCATAAAGAATAAAAAATGCTTTTAGAATTCATGTATTTCATATGAATTTTCAGGTTCTATAGCTTCCACTTAATTTGATAATTTCCAGTCTCTTATAAGAGAGAGACTGGAATAAGTGGGAAAAGGAAAACAAATATAGAAAATATAGGATAATCAAATCGACCCTCTAAGATGGCCAGGTTGATTGTCCGAGGAAATCAAGTCGACTATCTGATATGTCCAAATCAACCTTCTATGATGAGCGATTCGAACCTTTATAATAATCAGTTCCACCATCTCTCATGATCGGTTCGACTCTCTATGACGCTTGAGTCGACTTTCCGAGATGACGAAGTCGAAACTCTGAGATGATCGATTTGAACCTCTTGTTTTCAGAAGGATTTTTTGTTCGCGGGGCCATGACCTACAAAATGTCACAGTTTCAGAGTGCTAAGTGTTTTCAGTGAGCTTCGCGCCAATAGCTTCTATGTAGCGTGAATACTGGTCTGAAGGGGTACTTTTGGCGCGGTGCAGATGAAAATCTGTCCATTTTTCGGGGTTTTGTCAGAAGGATTTTTTGTTCGCGGGGTCATGACCTACAAAATGTCACAGTTGCAGAGTGCTAAGTGTTTTCAGTGAGCCTCGCGCCAATAGCTTCTGTGTAGCGTGAATACTGGTCTGAAAGGGTACTTTTGGCGCGGTGCAGATGAAAATCTGTCCATTTTTCGGGGTTTGGTAAGAAGGATTTTTTGTTCGCGGGGCCATGACCTACAAAATTTCACAGTTGCAGAGTGCTAAGTGTTTTCAGTGAGCTTCGCGCCAATAGCTTCTATGTAGCGTGAATGCTGGTCTGAAAGGGTACTTTTGGCGCGGTGCAGATGAAAATCTGTCCATTTCTCGGGGTTTTGTCATTATGATTTTTTGTTCGGGGGGTCATGTTCTACAAAATAGCAAAAAATTATCAAAATGATTTTTTTCAAAAGATTACAAATTTAATTTTAATCGGTCATCAACAATTGATCATCATTCAGGTAAGAGGTTTAAATAATTTTATAATGTTTTGAGTAGTTGAAATTTTATGACAGATAATTGATCTTGAAATTTGAATCAAGTTGATCATGAATATAGGTATCAAAACGTTGCATCCTTTTGATCCATTTGCCGCATCAACTTGATACCTGGTAGTTTTGTGTGTTACAGTCAAATTATCATGTAACTGAATATTATTGATTTTGTTATTGAATTTTTTTGCCACGGATTCAAAATTTTTTAAATTCATTCATTCTGGAGAATAGTTACTTTCTTCATATTCCAAGGCCAAGAATGTAAATACAAAAATATATGTGTGAAAGTTTGTTTAATCTTCTATGAAAAAAAGCCTTGGCGGAGATAACGTTGGATCAGAAAACACACTTTTGAAATATTCGTCTAAAACGAAGTGCAATTTTTATTCGCAAAACTCGAGAGATGCTGGATAATTATCTATAATTGAAACATTGCTGATTTTATTTCAGAGAGTCTGACTGAAATATTTCATGAATTATAATCAGAAAATGGTCCGATTTATTATAATGAAAAATTTCAAACATAGATGAGTTTGATAAAACAATGCGACGATGTGATATTCTCTATTGACACAATAAGATCATATTGTAGACCTGTAAACATGACGCAGCATGTCTCCAATTGGAAAACATTGCCTGCTGATTGTTTGCATTAAGTTAAGAAAAATAATAATTTTTTTTTCTTCATTTAAACTAAAATTGTTTAAATAGTTTTTGAAATTTGTGAGATGTAGCATAAAAACTAATTGCACCGTTCGATTCTATGGAAAAAAATATAAAATCCATGTAATGGAAATTTTGTTCAGACAATTTCATATGTAGTATAAATAAATAACTACATAGTACTACGGCACATGATAAAATTTCTGTTTAAACATTGAATTGAGTTATTTTTATTTTTTTAATTAAAGAATTTGATTCTAGATTAAAGAAATTAATAACAAGTAAACAAAAAATCAAACTTTTCGTCCTTTGTGCTCTTTTTGTGAGACGCACTGTTTATAAGTTGCAGCCTTATAAACCAAATTTATTTATTATTTTTTTTAATTTTTAATTTATAATTATTTTTTAATTTTTTAATTTTTAATTATTTTTTTAATTTTCCAAATTATATCCATAAATTAATAAGAAACAAAATTTTTAACTTGGACAAAAACTTACTTGCATTGACACTCTTAAAAGATGAAAGAATTATTGAGATAGGTTGAAGATTCAGCTACTTTTTTGAAAGCTGAAGTACTTTGTTAAAAATCTATTTTTTTTGTTCCTCGATGAACTCTCCTGCTTTATTTTTCTTAACATTTTTCATAAGTAATTACCCTAAATGACAAGAATTAATTAAAAAAATTTTTTTTTTAATTTTGACACAAGATAAAACTTTTTACTTTTGTGAAATTTTTTTGTAGGGCGAGCCATTATTTATGCATAGCCTTTTAGGTAATATATTTTTTATAAATCCAGGCTCCACATTTTTTGGTTCAAAGTTCAACTACTTAGCTGAAAATGAAACTACTTTGGTAAAAATTAAATTTTTTTATTTGTGATTCATTATTTTAGTTAAAAACCCTTTTTTATTTATGTTGTTGTGAATTAATTTTTTAACTGAAAATTTAACATCTTAGTGACTAATTCACCTTTTTGGTTCAAATTTTATTTCTTTGGTTAAAAATTTAACTATTTTTGATTGGAAATTCATGGATTGTATTGAAAGTTAATCTTTTTTGATAGAAAAATAATTTTTTGAAATAGAAAATTAATCTTTTTGGTTGAAAGTAGAACTTCTCAGTTAAACAATGAACTATTGGGTTAAAAATCATCATTTTGGTAGACGATTCATCACTTTAATAAAAAATTCATTTCTTTTGTTAAAAATTGAACTGTTTTGTTGAAAATTTTTTTTTTATGAATTTTTTTACTGGAAACGTAGCTATTCCATTTTTGCTGAAAAAATTCTTTTTTTTAGTTTAAAATTCTTCTTTTTTTCAAATGAATTGTTTTACTGAAAACGTGGCTATTTTTCGCTTAAATGCGAATTGAATTAATAGAAAACCAATAAGAAAATTCAAATGTGGTTGGTTGAAAGTTCACTATTTTCAATTGAAACGTTTACTTTCTAGTGAACATTCCTAGTAGTTTTATTAGTGCTTATTCACTATTTGTGTGCTTCCGTCTTCGAGTGAACTACCGCAACGTCATGAGGCAGTTACACAGGTAGGCCGTCAGGTTACACTTGTGTGAATTAAAAATTCATCTTTTTAATTAAAAACCTAAATATTTGGTTGGAAATGCATTTTTATTTTGTTAAGAATAATTTTTTCCACTGACAATGTCAATATTCTATTTTTAGTTTTACAATTGATATTTTTATTTAAAAATGATCTTTTCTGGTTGAAAATTTAACTATTTGGTTGAAAATTCACGTATTTTGTTGAAATTTTTTTTTGTATAAAACAATCCTTTTTGGTTGAAAATTCACCTACATGGTTGAATGCTGAACTGCTTTTTTAAAATCCATTTTTTTTTTAAGATTCATCATTTCAGTTATACTTTTTCTCTCTTTAGTTGAAAATTTAAATATTTTGTTGAAAATTCGTTATTTTGTTGTTGTTTGAGAATTAATGGTAGAAAAGACAGTCTCTGTCTAACCAATTTTTTTTAAAAATAATTCATTATTTATTTCTCAAAATTCTTTTTGAAATCATTCTTAGTATCTCCGATTGGGTAATTTTAAAATTTGAAGGAAAGAATGTTCCAAATTCATACACATAATGAATCATACACATAATGGAATTGATTTTTAAATGAAATAGTGAATCTTCAACCAAAAAAAAATGCATTCTTTTTTCAATACCAGAATTTGCAACCCAAAAGATGAATTTTCTACCAAAAAAAGACAAATCATCATCGAAATAGACGAATTTTCAACCAAACAGATGAATTTTCAATCAAGAATATTAAATGTCAAAATAAATCTAGTTAAAAAAGATGATATTTTGTTGCAGCGCAAGCCCCATAAAGAAACTCATAAGTGAAAAAATAGGGTTTGCTAGTCTTTGGCGCTAATTATGATTTTTTTTGCAGTTTTTTAAATGAAAATTATTTCTGATACATAAAATACTACTTTCTACGGATGATGAGATGTTTACATAAGTTTTTTAAACAATTTATTATTGTTTTTAGCAATTTTCTTTTAGAATAGAGTTAGCAAGTCGCGGCATTTCAAAAAATGTCCACTCTTTGTCCAATTTTCAATGCGAATGAGGTGATACCTGATTAATTTTAAATAATTATATAGAGAAAGTTAGGTTAGGTTAGCAAGGAATCGGGGGAGTTTGTGGTCAGAAGTCTTGGGCCTTCGAGGGGTCAAGGGTGATTCTCGCAGAGTTGATGGATGTTAAGGGAGAGAAAGGGGTGTCTGCAGGGGCTGTGAGGAATTGAAAAAATAGGAATATAAAGGGAAAATTTCGCGGCGATAGACGGCAGCATTCTTCAGAGACATCTTTAGGTTGCGGAGGGTACTGCATTAGGGTGGGTCGAAAAAACAAAAAATTGGAATTTCAATTTGGAACCAATGGGAAAAAGTGTATTTTCATATCACAATTTCCTGAAAAAAAAACCTTTTTGAAATTGAATAATGTTAAGGCCTGCCCCACGTGAAAAATGTACAAAAAAAAAGGTTTTTCTGATTTTTCTCTGAAAGTATTGATTTTATCAAAAAATGCTATAAAAAGAGTTTCTAGATCTAGGTAAAATACATCTTTTTTACTTCACTTATTTTTGCGTACGACCAGTTTTTTTTCAAGAAAAATCGAAATAACGATATGAAAAAGTGAAAAATGCAATATTTGACTAATTTCTGTTATCCCGAAGAGGTAAATTCTTATTTAGGGTCAGATCAGGTGCTGAAATGCAACTCTCTGCTAGATCCAGTGGTATAAAATTAAAATGGTTATACATCAAGTCCTATTTCAGCCCGTCCCAATCAGTCGTAATTTCAGATTTGATAAAAGACACAGAAAAAGTAAGCAAAAATATAATGCAAGTAGAAAGACAAATGAAAATCAAATGCGGTCGCGATACAGTGCTACGACTTTTATCATGTCCAAAAAAAAGGGAACAACGGTTACTACTCGTGCAGTAAACACCTTTCCCGTTTTTGAAATCGCAAAAGAATTTAGTGTTAATTGCTTGCCAACGTGTGCCGATATTATGCAACAATTCCTTTATATTCAGCGTTTTGAAAGAGGAGGTTCAAATGCCAGTGTGAAAGTAATCAGTGCCATTGTTGCAAAGAAAGTAAAAGATATTTGGAACAAGACAGCCATTCCATCTTTATGTCAAAAATTTGTGACAAAGCTTATCACTAATTATAAGAACGAATATAGATCTCTGTTAAAACCCCATAAGAAGAGAAAAGACAAGGAAAATCATTTAATTTACAATCAGAGATTTCAGCAGTTTGAAAAGGATTCTCAACGCCTTTTTGATATCTGCGCGTGTCACTGTCCCGACTTCAAGAATTGTAGGTGCGATAGATCGAAAAGAGTCTCTTCTAATGAACACGTATTTTTACTGGATCAAAGAAATGAAATAAAATACTTCATCCGTGGATGCGATTTATCGGAAACGAAAAGACTGAAAGAAAGAGAAGACAGGAAGTCGAAAGAAGTAGCTCGCCTTGCGAAGGCCCAAGCGGCTTTGCAAATATCAAAATAATCAAAAGCAAGTGATGAAAATCACAGTGAACAAGAGAATGATACTGAACGAGACAAGATTGTAAGTACCGATACGAATACTGACGAGGATGATTACATACCCCCGAAACGATTAACATTATCAGAAGAACCTCACTTGCAGCAGCGACACGATCTAAAATCTGTGGCCAAGGTAGCAGATAGATTCGGAGTCTCCGATCGAGCTGCAGCTGCTCTAGCAACTGCAGCTCTGGAATCTTATGGAATAGTTAATGAAAATGACACTTCAGACGTTATAGATAAGTCAAAAATCCGGAGAGAAAGGAAGAAGGAAAGGAAAAAAGAAATATGTCAAGGTTACGGTACTGAAATTCGAGGCCTTTATTTTGATGGCCGCAAGGATGTAACGCTCGTTCAAAAAAAAGTGGACAACGTTTGGCATAGAAAAAGGATCAAAGAAGAGCATATTTCTCTCATCAAGCAACCAGGTGACGAATACCTGCATCATTTCACTCCATCTTCTGGTCACGCATCGAGTATTCGCGAAGGTATATGTGAATTTTTTGAGCAGAAACATGCAAAGATTGAAAACCTTGCAGTTGTTGGTTGTGACGGAACGCCAGTTAACACAGGAAGCGAAGGTGGAGTTATCAGGCTTTTAGAGGTCACATTGGAGAAATCCCTGCAATGGTCAGTTTGCCTGTTACACTGTAATGAGTTACCTTTACGTCACCTGATATATGCAATTGACGGTAAGACTAGTGGACCAAATACGCTATCGGGTCCAATAGGTAGAGCAATAGAAAATTGTGAACAGTTGCCTATTGTCAACTTCAAAATAATTGAAGCAGAAGTACCAGAACTGTCAGCGGAGGTTCTTAGAGATCTTAGTACAGATCAAAAATATCTGTATCGAATGTGCCATGCAATTGCTTCTGGATACTGTCCACCTGATCTCGCAGCTCTTAATCCTGGCACACTGAATCATGCACGTTGGTTAACAGCTGGTAATCGTGATCTACGACTGTACGTTTCCACACAAAATCCATCAGAAAACCTGGTATTATTGGAGACTTTCATTCTTAGAGTTTACGCACCGTGCTGGTTTCTAATCAAAAGTAAACCGACAATACAGTTTGCTGCAAAACACGTTCGGGAAATGATCGTCCGTTCAAAATACCTTCCTGATCACTCAAGGATGATGGTATACGAAGTCATTGAAAGAAATAGTTTCTGCGCACACCCTTAAACGATTTTACTGGCTATGATTTGTGACGATACGCTATCCGTGAGAGAAAAGGGATTCCAAATTATACTGAAAGCAAGAGACGATGAGAAAAAGAAACAACTCGTAATCCAAGAACCAAACCAACAGCAGGATAAGGAAAAAGTATCTAGAAAAAGAGGTAGACCCCGAAAAGAAAAGATCAGTCAACTTCCGTTTCGAACTTTTCAAACACCAAAATTAAACTTTAACGCAACAGAATATTACGACATGGTAGATTGGAAGAACCAAAACATCAACACATTTACCGCTCCACCAGTTCTTGCTTATATTTCTGATGATGATCTTAGATCTTTCGTTAATGATCGAAGGCATCCCCTTGTGAATGAAGCTCTCCGCTTCCCATGCCACACTGAAAGTGTAGAACGGTGCGTCAGAGCAGTAACAGAAGCTGCTGCTTCTGTTTGTGGAGAAAAAAATCGAGATGGGTTCATAAGGACACGGTTGCGATCAAGACAGGAAATGCCGAAGATAGAAACGAAAGCAGATCACAAATTTTCCAAAAAGAAACTGAGGCAAGGAGTAGCATATAGCATTAGGCTCTGATAGGTGGGTGGTTGGGACGGGCTGCGGTGAGACTCAATATGCAACCACGTCCTCGTCGTGAGTCCTGGGTTGTTCTTTATATCATTGGAACAAGCAAAGAGTTGCATCTCAGGATATAAACTGACAGTAAATAAAAATTGACCTGTTTGAGGTTGCAGAATTTACTTTAATATTGCATTTTCCACATTTTTAAATCGTTATTTCGATCTTTCTTGAAAATCACTGGTCGTACTTAAAAATAAGTGAAATAAAAAAGATGTATTTCGCCGAGATCTAGAAATTTTTTTACAAAATTTTTCAATAAAATCAATACTTTCAGAGAAAAATAAGAAAAACCTATTTTTTGTACATTTTTCGCGTGGGGCAGGCCTTAACATTATTCGACTTTAAAAAGTTTTTTTTCAGGAAATTTTGATATGAAAATACACCTTTTCTTGGTGGTCCCAAATTGAAATTCCAATTTTTTGTTTTTTCGACCCACCCTAGTACTGCATGGAGAGGTCCCAATTACCGACGGTAGAGCGGGAGGTGGGCAGTGAGAGTGCTGGCAATGCTGGTAGTGAAATTGACGAAGAGGAAATTTTACGCATGCCACGTCGGCCAACAGCGCGTGGTTCGGTGTCGAGCGGCGCGTCGAGGAGAGGGAGAAAGCGGAACGGTGGGAACGAAGGAATCGAGAAGGTAAGGGAAAGAGCGTCTAGCGCAAGTGACGGGGAGGATCTCTTGGAAAGGAAGAGAAGCCAAGAGAGTCCGGAGAAAAGCGAAGTAGGGAGTCCGTTTAAAAAAAGCGGGAGAACACGTAGGTCACTCCTCCCTCCCCCTCAAATGGAGGGAAAGTTTGAGAAGGAGGCTCTCGGGATGCTCTTAGGCGAGATCAGGGGGCTGAGGTAGGACGTAAGGCGGACTAAGGAGCAGATGGAAGGCATGAGGGAGGACTTGAGAATCAGAGATAAGAAATAGGAAGAGGAGGTGAAAGAGCTGCGGGAGAGAGTAGAAGGGTTAGAGAGGGTAAGGAAAGAAAAAGAAGTTAAAATAAAGCAGATGGTAGTGGAAATTAGGGTGTGGAAGGAAAGGACGGAAGAAGGCTTGAGAAGGTGGAGGGCTGGACAGAAATGGAAGTAGGTGACGGGGGGGGGCAGATTAAAGGTATTTGGGAGAGGGTACAGAATATGATAGAAGAGAAAGTGGGAGAGCGTAGGAATGAAAAGGAGGAGAGGGCGGATGGAGAAAGGATAAGGGCAATGGAGAGAAAAGAGAAGGCAGACAGGAGAAATAATATTGTGATAAGAGGGTTGAAGCTAAAGAGCGGGGCAAAAAGGGAGGGCGTGGAAGCGCTGCTACAGAGCATAGGGTCGGTTAAAGGCATGGTAGGGAAAGTTGAGTTGGAGGGAAGAAAGGAGAAGGAAGTGGCGGTTGTGGAGTTGGAGAGCTGGAAAGAAAAGTTGGGGTAATGCGAAATAAGAATAGGATAAAGGATAAGGGAGGTTTCATCGATCACGATTTTACGAGAAAGGAAAGCGATGTGCAGGGAATGCGAAGGATATCGGAAAATAAAAGTAGACGAGAAAATGTGGGTGTGCGACGAAGAGAAAGATGTTTTGAAGGAAGTGCAGGGGAATTTGTTTCATAGGAAGTACGAGGGTGAGGGTAATGCGGGGTAGAGGAGTAGTGAAGGTGCTGTACTGGAACGTAGCAGGGGTAAAGAAGAAGGATGAGAAGTTCTTGAGGTATATCCAGGAATTTGATGTTCTGGGACTGGCAGAGAAGTGGATAGAAAGAAAGGAATGGGATAGAATAGAGCCAAAGCTGCCAAGGGGGTACAGGTAGACTCCAGGAGGCGGTCATAATGATGAAGAAAGGAAGGGCTAGTGGGGGAAGTATAACAGGGTTTTTTTTATAATCAGCGCCAAAAACTCGCAAAATCGTATGGATTTTTTTGAGACCCTATAAAGCAGACTAATGGTAGTGATATTTGAAAAGTAATATTTTATTCGTATTCTATGGCTAATTGTGAAGAGAAATGTTGAGTTTCAACTGAATTGAGCTAATATTGAGGATTCTAAATAAAATCTACAAAAACGTATTTTTGTATGGGAAATACGTGTTAAACTTCACGGGTCTTGCGCCATCTCTAAATATCATTTTTTTCAAACAAAAAACTGGACTTATTTTTTTGTGGATTCAAACAAATTTTTGGGCGATATGCATGCAAATTTGAGAAAACAAATTTTCCAGTGCAATTTTGGACCACTCTACTATAAAAAATAATTAAAAAGGTTATTAAAATGGAAAACGTGAAAAATAGAAAATTTAATAAAACGAGGCGATGGTGTGATATTATTGAGTCTATTGACACAACAAGAAGGTCATATTGTGAAACTGTAAACGTGCTGTAGCCTGTCTCCGAATTGAAACCATTGCTTTTTGATTGTTTGATTAAAGTTAAGAGAAAAAATAATTTTTACAATGTAAAAATTAAAAAAAATGAATAAGCTTTAAATTATAATAAAAATAAATACAAATAGTACATGAATAAAAATACAGATTCAGCGTCTTCGAGCGCTACTTTTCAACAGAGTTCTGTTTCAGATTTTCAAAATTTGTTTCGATTGCACATTTTTATAATTTTCCATGGAAAATTGCAATTACATGTTAAAAAATTCATAAATAAGTTGCCTTGAATAAGAATGAACTTGATTGTTCAAATAAGTTTATTTTTATTTTATAGCTTTTTTTACGCAAAAGATACTTTATTTTATCTTTAAACCAAAATTGTTATAACTTAACTAATTACTAGTGGAATTTTACAAATTTGATTTGCGAAACGTGTGCCGCTAAAGATTAGTAAAAAATTAGTATTTCTAGTCAAGATATTTTCTAATTTAATATAAAAAAAATTATTGCTTAGTCAAGATACATAAACTTATTTCGAACTGTATATAATAATTTAAAAAAAGTTATAAGCACGGAAAAGGTGAAAAATAGATAAGTTTAATAAAACGACGCAATTGTGTCGAATTTTTAACACTGTTGAAGTAATAAGAAGGTCATATTTACAAATTTTCAAAGTAAAGTAGACTCTTTTCATCACCAATTTATCGCCTTCTGATTGCTTGCACAAAGTTAAGAAAACAATGAGAATTTTTTTATATACAATGGATCGATGCGCTATAAATTAACTATGCATATTAGGGTGGTCCAAATTTTTATTCTTCGATTTTTTTTTTATTTCCACAAAAAAATTGATTTCTTGTTGTTTAAAAAAAATGATATTAAGAGGTGGCACAAGCCCCATGAAATTTAAAACGTATTCCCCATAAGAAAAAAATAGGTTTTTGTAAATTTTATTCAGAATCGTCAATAATGGCTGAAAGAAGTTGAAACACAACATTTCTCTTCAAGAATAGCCATGAAATACGAATAAAATATGACGTTTTGAATGTCACCCCCATAAGTCTGTTTTATAGCGTCCCTAAAAATCCCCATAGGTAAAAATAATTAGTTTTTCGACTTTTGTGCACTATTTATGATTTTTTTGCGTAAAAGAAAAATGCAAATTGTTTGTAATACATAATATAACACTTTGGACTGATAATTAGATGTTGACATAAATTGTTTAAACAATTTATTATACACTTTTAAAATCCACCTTAACGTTTCGACTTGTACTTTACTGTCAATTTTTGTAGGATATGTAATACATAATTTTCTACAAGAAACTACAATAAAAATAATTTTTCACTTTTACCAAGAACTTTTGCTATTATAATAAATCACAATGAACTATAGTGCAATTATTGAAAATTGAACAATTATTGATTTTACAGAACGATTCTGTACAGATTTTAACGTTAAAAATATAAAGTTTTCCATTTGAAAGCCTCAGTTGTTAAACAAATGTAAACTTTTGATTGTACTTCATAAACTATTCTCAATTATAAAATAATTTCAAATTAATAAATTTATGATCAAACGCTCTTATTCAATTCCAAATCCTATTCAAATTTTATTTCAATCTAAAATATTCAAATTTTAACCATTTAATTTGAATTTTTTTAATTAATGAAGACTTTTTTGGGATATTCAGAAATATTTTACTTTCCATACAATTTTAATTGTCCTATTTAACAAATTTTTGATATGTATGTGAAATTATTGAATTTTGATGCATAAATAACAATTGAACAATTATCAATTTAAAAAAAATTTAAGTTAGTTTGAGAGATATTTACGAGTTTTGAGAAGATCCAAACTTAATTTAAAACTGGACAAAATTTTGAGAAATAAAAAACTAAATTTAGATTCTTGAAGATTTCGAAATAAAATGTTGAAGCTTTTTATGGATCTTTAAAGGTTTTAAGGAAACTAAATAATTTTTAAGTTTGCTGAGGAGATTTAAAATGATTTTTTACTTTGAAAAATTAATATTAAGAGCAAAATTAAAAAAGATTGTAGACAGAATGCAGATGTTTGAAAATTTCGAACACAAAATTTATAAACTTTTCAAGCATTTTGAAAGGTTTTAAACGAATAAAAAATTCTTATTTCTTTAGTTAGTTTTAAAAGAATATTTAATAAAATTTTCAAAAAAAAATCAGGATGATTTTAAGGTAATTTTTTTACTTTTGCAGGATTTTCAAAAAATTGTAGGAAAAATTCAAGTTGCTTAAAATGATATAATTCTGAAATTCTTTTGATTAATTCTTCAATTCACAGCACTGAAAATGATAGCATGGATTTCTTTTTTTTCAATCTTTTAACTGCACAATGTATAAAAGTTAAAATTTAAAATTTTGCAGTTTAACGACTTTTAATTTAAACAATTTCAATTGAAAAGTGTTAAAAGCTTCCATTTTATACGCGTCAAATTAGCGTTTAAATTAAAAAAATTTCAAGGTTCAATTTTGTAAGTTTAAAATTTTTAAAAATTTAACTTTGAGTGCTCGAATTTGCAGTTCAGGCTTTGTAACTTCAACAGAAAAGAAGTTTATCTTCAAGATTTCGAATCTTTTAATTTCAATGACCGTGATCAATTCTTTCTGAATTGCTCAATTTTTATTTGCAGTCAGAAAGTTGTTTTAAGTGATTTTTTTAATTTTCCAGGATTTAAACATCTGAAAAATTTGAAAACATTCCAAAAAATTTAAAACTAAATGTAGATTTTTCAACATTTTTAAATAAAGTTTTAAAGCTGTTTAAGGATTTTGAGAGGTTTCTAGATAATACAAAAGTTTTCTTAGGACTCCTGGAAAATTTTTAAATGATTTTTTATTTTTAAAAAATATTTAAAATAGATTTCAAAACAACTTTTGATTTATGAATAACAATTAAACAATTATAGATTTGTAAGACAATTTTAAAAATATAAATTTGAAATATAAATAAATCATTTGATTTTACTTTTCATAAATAAATGATTGCTTTTAAAAAGTTAAAGATTATCCTTTTTTGGTAGCGAATTATTTTTTTTTATTGAAAATTAATTTTTCTAGGGTTGAAAATTAGTTTTTTTTATTGAAAATCAATTTTTTAACTAAAAATTTAACTGATTTTTTTTATAGACAGTTAATCTTTTTCTAGAAAATTCATTTGTTTGGTTGAAAATTCAATTATTTCGCTGTAAATATATTGTATTTGTTTAAAAATTTATTTCTTCAAGTAAAAACTAAACTATTCTATTTTTTGTTGAAAATTTGTCTTTTTTCAGTAGAAAATTAACATTTTTGGTTAAAACTTTCATTAAAAATAAAAATATTTGTTTGAAAATTCATGTATTTTGTTGAAAATTCGTTTTTTATTGACATTTAATCTTTTGGTTGAAAATTCATCTGTTTGTTTGTAAATTGAACTATTTCGTTAAAAATTGATTTTATTTGCTTAATAACTTATTTTTCTAACTTCAAAGTAAACTATTCTATTTTTGTCAAAAAATTATCTTTTTTAGTTGAAAATTCATCTATTTTGTTCACAATTTTTTTTGTCACAATATAACCTCTTAGGTTGAAAATTTAACTATTTGGTTAAAAATTTTTTCTATTAAAGATGCATAATTCTAGTTAGAAGTTCATTCCTTTGGTTAAAAATTTAACAAATTTGGTTGTAAATTCGTCTTTTTTTGTTGATAATGAATTTTTTAAATTAAAAATGTAGCAATTTCATTTTTGCTAGAAAGTTGATCTTTTTCAGTTGAAAATTCACTTATTTTGTTGAAAACTTGTCTTTATAAGTCGGAAAATCAATTGTTTTGGTAAAAAATGCATATTTCCGAGTTGTAAATTCAACTTTGTTTGAAAAATTCGTCTTTGTAATTTAAGAGCTCAACATTTTAGAGGAGACTTTTTTTCTTCGTTAATTTAAAAAATCTTTCTTGGTTCGAAAATCGCAAAAAAAGATATGATATCCCAAAAATCCTAATTCACGACAAACATTTTTTTCCGAAAAAGCAGAATAAAAAAATGTTTCTTTGGTTCAAACTGAATAAATTTCAGTTTCGACATATTCAACTTTTTTTTAAATGTGTGCATATGACTCAATCCAAAAAAAAACATGTTTTCGCAAGTTTTCAAAAAAATTGTATCTAAGCAAGAAATTTATTTTTAACTTTCGCAATTTTAAATTTTTAACGAGTACGATAATTTTTGAACGAAATAGTTGAATTGTTGAATTAAGAACATCAGTTTTTAACCAAAAATCGAATAGTTATATTTTCGTTTCAAAAATTAATTTTCAATTGAAAAAACTGAATTTTCTAAACTAAAAAAATGATGAATTTTTAACTAAGAAATGAATTTTTAACAAAGTAGTTCAAAACTCGACCAATTAGTTGAATTCTCTACCAAACTATTGAATTTTCCAGAGAAAAGGTTTTTGAGAATAGGGGGGAAAGGGGGAATTTCAAGAAAAAAGGGGAAACTAAGAAAAACAGGGGAAGACTGTGCACCCTGATATCAATTTCTCGGAACCGAATATTTTTTGTTTGTTTCAAACAGTTCTTATTCTAATTCAGCATCCCCATATCTCATGCGAAAAATTTTATTTGTGCAAAAAATTTAAATTTAAATCACTATTCAACGTTTGTCTCATCTTAAAATAGTCAGAAAAATCTAAGCGGTTCCGCAGCTCACTTGACTAATGCGTGCGCTAGATTTAGGTTTTAGAACAGGTTTTAGGTAGGTAGTTAGGGTTCGATTCCCCAGCGGGGGCGATTTTTCAAAGCGTTTGAGCATGCGATCATATGCGTAAGTCTCTGTGCGTGCAATTGTGTAAGAATAATCGTAAATTAAGTGCAGTAATCATATATAAAATAATGTTTTCCTTTTCAAATCGATCGACATTTTACATCATTTTTGTTGTCGAAAGTTTCGAGCTAATCTATTTATAAATCGTGTATAGAATGCGTGCAGTGCATAAATACATATACATATATGCGTTACAATTCGAAATCGGCAAAGATACTCTTCACAGAAGTAAGGCATACTACACGAAATAGTAACTCTTATTCTTCTGAGTGTGTACGGTTACCTAGTGGTGCAGTGCATCCTACTATTTGAAATTGTTCATCCTACTCCTTTAAAAAGTCAGTTTAAATAACCTGAATGCGAAATAGTAATTTTAACAAAATTCACCGACGAAAAGCTACGGTTCAATTTAAAATAGTTAGAGCTGCTGGTTCACAGAGTTTTTTCAACGATCCACTTTTTTCCGTGAAGGGAATAAAAGGAAAGCAGCTTTATAGCTGGAAGCGTCGCTAGTTTTCGCGACTGCTTTCTGTAAAGGACTCCATATGTGTTTCTGTACAGGGACCTACTCGATCATTCAGAGGTTCCTTTGTCGGTGGTCCCATTGCAGAACTATGTACAGATTCATTTGCCAAATTCCTACATAGGAACCGTCAAGATGACCTGTGCAGGTTCATGTGTAGGATCATCCCGAGGAACATATCCAGGTCCCTCCGAGGTTCCTGTACAGGAATTTTCATCTGGGTTGAATATGCGTAATAAATTTATAGCCCATTGATCTGTTCTATATGAAAACATTCTTATTTTTCGTAACTTAGTGCAAACAATCAGAAGGCATTGTTTTCAAACTGGAGACAGACTACGTCACGTTTACAGTTCTGCAATATGATCATATTGTGTCAATAGAGTTTACAATATCACATCATCGCGTTGTTTTATCAAACTCATCTATGTTTGAAATTTTTCATTTTAATAAATCGAACCATTGTCCGAATATATTTCATAAAATATTTCAGTCAGACCTTCTTAAATAAAATCAGCAATGTTTCAATTATAGGTAATTATCCAGCATCTCTCGACTTTTGCGAATAGAAATTGCACTTCGTTTTAGACGAATATTTCAAAAGTTTGTTTTCTGATGCAACGTTATCTCCGCCCAGGCTTTTTTTATAGAAGAATAAACTAACTTTCACACACATATTTTTGTATTTACGTTCTTGGCCTTGGAATATGAAGAAAGTAACTATTCTCTAGAATGAATGAATTTAAAAAACGTTGAATCCGTGACAAAGAATATTCAATAACAAAATAACCAAAATCAATAAAGCCAAAAAAAAAATAAGGCCAACAGCCATACCACGCTGAAAAACCCAGTTCTCGTCAGATCACTGAAGTTAAGCAGCGTTGGGCGCGGTTAGCACTTGGATGGGTGACCATTCGAGAAAACTGAGTGCTGTTGGCACATCGTGGGTGTGGTGAGCCCACACTTGTAGTTATTTACTACAAGTTATCAACCTAGAAACACTACCCGAATCGGGTAGTGTCACGCCTACCCCGAAAGGGAAATGGCTTAATGGTATACATACAATAAAATGCAGTAACATGATAATTTGACTGTAAATCAGTCATTTCAAAAAAGTTATCGTTTCAGCCAGCAATATTGATTCTTTTATTATCTAGGGCGATTTTTTTTCCAGTTGAAATGACTGAATAATTAGTCAAACATACACATTTTCATGATTCAATTTAGAGTTTAAATGACTAATGACGATGAAAAAGGAATGAAAATAGTACAACAAAATTTTTCAAGTCTGTTTTTTATTATATGATACGCAAAGTTTCTTGAATAGCAGATATCAGCACAAATACAATAGTATAAGTAAAAAGTGTATGTACTTAAAGAAATATTACATAACAAATTAATTTGAAAAAGTAAGTGTTTGCATTAGAATGATGTTTCCATTAAAATTGTAGATTGCGTTTCAATATGGTGGATAGTCAGGTCCATAATATCCATGGGAACGTGGATTATGTGGAGGTCCAGATTGTTCAGAGAATAGAGTATTCTCTGGTAGTCCTGTATTAGGGTCTATATATTTGATACCATGTCCTTGATTGGAATGGTATTGGTCATTCCCTGCTACGGATCCCTGCCCAAAATTCGGAGCATTAGCATATTGATACTCTTGTGGATGCAAAAAGTTCTGCTGTCCGGGATTGAAGAAGTGTGGCTCAATCCCTGCTACAGATCCCTGCCATGGAAGCTCAGTATTTACATGTTGGGTATGATCTGTTTGATAACCAAGGTTCTGCTCTCCCTGATGAAGAAGGGATTGGTCATTCCCTACTACAGATGCCTGCCAATGCGGAGTATCAACCAAGTAACCCTTCTCTTTACTTACGAAACGCCCAGTTTTGGGATGATGAGGTCGTTCTCGGTTAGGCTTGACTCTACGTACATTCGATGCATGTTGGATATCATGAGCTGGTCCTTGATTAGGCTTGACTTTTCGTACATTCGATACATGTTGGTTGTGATCTGCTTGATACCAAGGGAAAGGTTGTGATTCCAAAGATTCCAAAGGGAAAGCTTCTTGGTGATTGCTTGCTACAGACCCGTGCCCTGATAGCTGAGTATTAACTAGTTGGTTATGAACTGGTTGATTCCAATGGAAAGGTAGTGATTCCAAAGATTCCAAAGGGAAAGCTTCTTGGTGCTTCCCTGCTACAGATCCGTGCCCTGAAAGCTGAGTATTAACAAGTTGGTTATGATCTTGTTGATTCCAAGCGAAAGTTTTTGATTCCAAAGATTCCAAAGGGAATGCTTCGTGGTGCTTCCCTGATACAGATCCGTGGCCTGATAGCTGAGTATTAACAAGTTGCTTATGAACTGGTTGATTCCAAGCGAAAGGTTGTGATTCCAAAGATTCCAAAGGGAAAGCTTTTTGGTGATTCCCTGCTACAGGTCCCTGCCCTAGAAGCTCAGTATTAACAAATGGATACTCATGTTGATGCAAAAGGTTCTGCTGTTGTTTATTGAAATGGTGTGGCTTGAAATTTGATGCAGATGCCCCTCTTAGACTTGGAGTACTAACAAATGGGCAGTGGTGTAGCTCATAATCAAGTTCAGCTTTATTTCCTTCTGGGGGTAAAATATCAGCTGACCAGCCATGTTCTTCTTTAAATCTTAGATACTTCTCGATCGCAGTTGAACCTGAAGCAGGCGAATCAGGTTGTGTAGAAGATGTCGAGGCGACTCGTGGGAACAATGAAAGGCTCTCCCCACTATCTATGAATTCTCCTTTTGAAATACTATAAAGTCGCTTCTTTCCCTTCCCGTCGTCTTGCAATACCAGATCCCCTTTCGGTTTCGGCGTTTCGACTATTGGTACTGACTTCCGACCAACAAGACTTATACCCCTGCCCTTCTTCTTCTCTCGTTTGTTCATACTTGATGATACTTCTGTGAAAAGACAAATGAAATTCATGAATTTAAAATTTTAAAGATATAATGGACGAAGGATCGACATTTGTCGCGTACTGGAATAATAGCAATGTTTATTATTATTATACTTACCAATATAATTGAAGAGCATCAACATGATGGCAAAAGCACAGAAAAGGGACCTCATTTTTGCAGAAGGCAACTGACGAATTCTCAGATATGCACTCGTATATATATGTTCAGAGTAAGGCCAAGTTCATAGAAGTCATATTCATGAGTGCGACAAAGACTCTTTAATCTGAATTCGAACTTATGGTTAACAGAGGGGATGGAAATCGACTAGGATATATACACTTAATGACTTTGTCTCAGTGAGGCGAATCTCACACGAATCATACAATCTCATATCTGTTGTAACGATTTCAAACATGCTCAGAGTATTTTTCATGCCAACAATTAGATCTCTGAAATGGAAAGTTTCCTATGATTCTCAGAAATGATGTTATAATATCGATCGTCTTTATTGGAACAAAAAATATTCTTTTATCATACAAATTTTACTTTCAAAACTGAAGACAGTAAAGTAGGGTAGTCCAAACATGCATTGGGAATTTTTTTTCTAGAATTTTTGTGAATAACGCCCGGAAATTTGTTCAAATCCACACAAAAGTAAATCCATTTAGAAGAAAATGATTTTTAGAGGTGGCGCAAGCCCCGTAAAGCTTAACACGTATTTCCCGTAAGAAAAAAGACGTTTTTGTAAATTTTATTTAGAATCCTCAATATTAGCTGCTAGAAAGTTTCGGTTTTTAACGAAATTTTCACAAATTATCATTGTTTATAACAATCTTCTGCTTTACTAATACTAGATAGTTGCGGTTTCTTCTGAACTCTTAAACTTTTTGTCTGTTTTTCACTTATTGAGGTAATAATTAATGCAAGTTAACGGAAATGCTTATTTCAGCAATTGATTATTCTTTTTTAAAGTGAATCATCCTTGTTTTTTTCCCGATGTTTAAAAAAAATTAATTTAAACAAAAAATCTATTTTACACAAGAGACAAAAACGAAGATTGGAATAATTGGAAGTAGGTGCTCTGTTACCACTTGTAGTATCTGAATAATGTTTCTGACTTACGTCTCTAGTGAGAAGGGAATTAAAGACAGATATCAATTCTACAAATATCTGTTTCATTTCATCACATTATATTATTCAAGAAGAAGATAGTTATAAACGATAATAATTTGCGTAAATAATTATTTTTCCTAAATTGAATTAATTATTAACTCCCTCCAAGTGATAAGTAGACAAATACTCGAATTGAATATTATTTACAATGATAATAAATTGTTTGAACAATTAATTTGGTTAGCTTTAGTTAATTATTTACTTCACTCTAATTGATTGGACAAAAAGTAGAAAATTTGTGAAAAAATGCAATTGACTAACATTATTCTCAGAGAAAATTATTAACAATAATAATAAATTGTTCAAAAAATCATGTTTGTTACCATTAATTGTTTTATGTCTGAGAAACAATTTGCATTAAAGAAGCAGCAAAAGTATTATAATTAGCGTCAAAATCTCGCAAAATCGTTTTTTTTCATTTATGGGTTTTTTGGGATCCTATCAAACTGACTTATGGCAGTGATATTTAGAAAGTAATATTGTATTCGTATTCTATGGCTAATTTTGAAGAGAAATGTGTTGCAACTCGATTCACCTAATATTGACGATTCTGAATAAAATTTACGAAAATGTCTTTTTTCTTATAGGACATACGTGTTAAATTTCATGGGGCTTACACCACCTCTAAATATAATTTTTTTTAATATTCGGATTGAGGAATTGGTGCGAATGTGTACAGATGCAGTATTCTTTTGAAAAATCAAGAAATATAAATTGTTATAAATAATTTCAAGAGGCTTGATGAAATTGTGGCTTCTGTCAAAGCGGAGATTGATAAGAAATATATTGTTTACAAGGCTGTGGATAAATAATGGTTCGCGGTACGAGACAATGTGACGAAAGTTGAAAGATTTGTATTGTCTCAGAGACGAATAAAAAAATTCAAAAAATCTATTTTTTTAATCAGGCACGAGGGGATTAAGTATGAACTTAAATGCTCAAAAAAGTATATTCTAATTTTTGAGCTTTTTTTGCTCTCTGAATCAAAATTCGTAAAATTTAACTAATTGCTAGGGAAATTTCACAGATTCGACTAGCGAAAATTGAACCACTAAAATTTATTAGAAAATTACTAATTCGAGTAGTGAAGATATTTCCCAATTTAGCAGTAGAAAATTAATTGCGTTGTAAACGAAATTATTTAGGACTGTACATAATTATTAAAAAATGGGTATAAAAATGGAAAACGTAAAAAATAGGAAAGTTTAATGAAATTTAGCAATCGTGTAAGATTCTTATCTTTACTCAAACGATAAATAGTTCATATTGTGAAACTGTAAAATTCACGTAGTCTGTCTCGAATTTACAAACATTGGCCAATGATTGTTTAAACAAAGTAAGGAGAAATGAGAATCTTTTACAATCTATACTAAGAATGATTTTAGAAACATTTTTCAAAAATAAATAATGAATTATTAATAAAATTGTTTAGACAAAAGCTGACTTTTTACCTTTAATTCTGAAACAGCAACAAAATAACGAATTTTCAACAAAATATTTAAATCTTCAACTAAAGAGAGGAATTTTTGACTAAAATTATGAATCTTCAACAAAAAAAACGCATTTTTAACCAAATACTTTCATCGAAAAATATTAATTCTCAACGAAAAATGTAACAGTGGATATTTTAACAAAGATAAATTTTAATAAAAATAAAAATTGAATAACCGAAACACAGTCATTGTCAACCAAACACTTGTATTTTTAATAAAAAAAGGTGTCATTTCTACCAAAATAGTGAAATTTCCAACCCAGAAAGGCGAATTTTGAAAATTTCTCTTTTTTGGTAGTTTGTGGCCTTTTCCCAAAAAGTTAATTTTTTCATTATTAATATATTTTTTTCAAAAGAGTTTATAAGAAATTTGTAGATATTTTTTGGTTGAACAACTTTTGTCTTTTAATTTTTTTCGTCTCTTGTCTCGTTTTTCCAAAAATTAAATTTTTTTTAATCCTATTTTTTACGATTAAAAGAAAATCTACTCCTCCGATCTCAAAATGATTAATAACAAATTTTTAGATCCTTTTTGGGTGAAGAACTTTTATCTATTAATTTTTTTTCGTACCTTGTGTCGTTTTTCAAACAATTTAATATATTTTGAATGTTATTTTTTACGATTAAAACAAAAACTACGCCTCCTATCAAAAAATTATTGATGACGAATTCAGATGAGTTCTTATTCTTTTTTGAAAGAGCAACGTTTGTCTATTCATTTTTTTCATAGCTTGTGTCGTTTGTCCAAAAATTTAATTTTTTCATTTTCAATTTTGTTTTTTACGAATAAAACAAAAACTACGCATCTTGTCAAAAAATGATCAATAACAAAATTGTAGATCTTTTTTGTGTGAATAACTTTTGTTTTAATTATTTTATTTCGTAGATGGTGTCGTTTGTCCAAAAATTGAATTTTTTTATTCTTAAAGTTTTTAACGAATAAAAAAAAACTACGTGTCGTATGAAAAATTGATTGATAACAAATTTGTAGATCTTTGCTGGATACACAATTTCTCTTGATTCATTTTTTTCGTATCTTGCATAGTTCGAACGCAAAATATAATTTTTTGTTGTTTATTTTTTGTGCTATCAAAATTTGAATTTTCAATTTTCCGATTTCAAGAAATATGGGATTCCATAAGAAAAAATTTCGCGGCATTTTATGAACAAGAAATATAGGATTCCATGAAAGTTTCGCGGCATTTTATGATACTTTATGAGAGATTTCACGGTATTTTAAAGATTTTCAAGTATTTTGAGATATTTCCTAATTTGAGAGAATTTTCAAGTTCTTTGAGATATTTGGAATGATTTTAAGGAATTTTCAAATTATTACTGTGGTTGAAGGAAATTCGAAGAATTTTAAAGAGTTTGGATTCTTCTTTTGTATTTTCCAACCGATACATATCCCCACTTGAAAAAGTATACAAAAAAAATTTTCCCGGCGTCAATATGAAATATTACGTCCTAGAGAACGGTCAAATTTCTCACATAGAAAATGAGGAGTTGGAAGGCAGTTTTGAAATATGGTCAGGAGTAGATAGTGAACCACATGGTAGTCAAGGGGTCAATTTGATTATGAATGAAAAAGCAAGACAGCATCTCAAAGATTATGATTTTGTATCTCCCAGATTGTTGTGGGCTAGAATGAAGGTAGGAATCAGAAGATTATTCATCATAGCGTGCTACTTTCGAGTTGATAATGATTTGAGAGAAGTCAAAGACGCCTTCTGGGACAGTTCCAATAATACTTCAAGTGCTTGCGATCATGGTGAATGAATCATTATGCTAGGAGATATGAACGTATGGATCGGCGTCCAGCGTCAGGATACAGATACAGAAAGGGTGCTAGGTAAGATTGGGGATCCAACAAGAAAAAATTTAAACGGGGAAAAATTAGTTAGCTTATGCTTAGAAAAAGGCCTATTTATTACAAATACTTGTTTTAGATATAAAATGATCATGAGGGGTTCCGAATGCAATACTAATCATTATCTTTTAGTCTCCAAAATAAACTTAGGGCGGGGATGGAAAAGAAAGAGCACAAAAGAAACGAAAGAAACGCGAATAAAAATTGAAAATTTGCAGAAACCGGAAGTGCGAACAGATTTTCAGAATAAGATAAACGAACGCATAGATCAGGCTACTTGGGTGACACCAATATATAATAAAAGTATAAGGGCCGCATCAGCCTTGCTTGTGGATGCTATTGTTAGGAGTGCGACTGAAGTGTGTGGTACGGCGGTTGTAGGAAGAAAGTCTGGTGATGCATGGTGGAATGATGAAATTAAGACAGCCCGACAAGAAAAGAAAGAAGCGTACGAAATAACGCTGCACATCACAGGTCTCAGCGATGAGAGAGAAATAGGTTCAGATATTATTACAGACACAATAATAGGAAAGTTAAACGACTAGTCGAGGAGAGTAAAGATAAAATCAGAACAAGAGAAGAAAATACAAAACGACTTTAAAGGAAGCAAGAAACTAATATTCAAAAAGATGAAGGGAAATAAAAGTACAGAGATTATCAGCATGAGAAACAGCAAAGGTGAAATGCTATATGATACAGACGGGATAGTAGACGCTTTGAGAAACTCTTTTAAAGAATTATCAGGAGGTGAAGCTTTAGGGCAACAGAACTGCGACATAGAACACAATGCATCAGAAAACCGAATTGAGGAAAGCTGTGTCACTGAAGTTAGAGATATAATTAAGAACTTAAAAAACGGTGAGGCTGCTGGTGTAGACAGCATTAGAGCTAAAATGCTTAAATACGGTGGCGAGTACATAACTCACAGGTTGTGCGAATTGATAAATTTATGTATCGAGATGGGGGAAGTCCCAGACGATTGGAGAAAAGCGATTATTGTTCCAATATACAAAAGAAAGGGAGACAAAAGCAACTGCAGCAATTACAGAGGTATCAGCCTACTAAGTACCGTAAGCAAAATATACTCAAAAATACTTATTCGTAGAGTAATGGAAATCACAGAAGAAAAGATATGGGAAGTCCAAAGTGGATTTATGCCAGGAAGATCATGTACGGATTAAATATTCAGCTTAAGACAGATCACAGAAAAATGTTTGAAAGTAGGAAAGAAAGTTTTCTTTGCGTTTGTTGACCTAGAAAAACCATTGGACAAAGTGGATAGAAGTAAACTTTGGGAAGTCCTCAAAGAGTACGGAGTCAATAGATGGCTCCTACAAGCAATAAAAACAATATATGCAGGTAACAAAGCGATTGTAAGGGTGAATGGAAAGCTGAGTGACTAATTCGATATTATGCAAGGCGTTAAACAAGGATCCGTTATGTCCTTATGGCTATTTATTGTATTCATGGACAAGTTTCTAAGAATGGTCCTCTTCGACGAAGAAGGTGTAGATCTCGAGACAGTGAGGGCACGCGGTTTAGCTTTCGCAGATGACAAAGTTGTTATAGCAGAATCAATCGAAGACTTACAAAGAATGTTGAGCAAACTAAATACAAGCATGAAGAATATAGGCCTCAAAATTAACGTAAATAAAACAAAAATTATAGTGTTTGAAGGAAAAGGTGAGAACACAATGTGCAACATTGCCGTAAATGATGAGAGATTAGAACAAGTTGATGAGTACATATATCTAGGTAGCCTATTCACTAGCGACGGGAAGATAGATGGGAAGTTATATAGACGCATTAACGAGGGTCAGAAGGTTATCGGTAGAGCAGGGTCTATTCACAGAAGTAAAAATATATCAAAAAAAGTTAAAATGACAATACATAATTCTATATTTGTACCGACTGTGCTATACGGTAGCGAGACATGGACCTGTCAAGAAAGAGATAAGAATAAAATTAACGCGATGAACGCCTAACAAAACAAGTGTATAAAGGTTAAGTAAATGGCATTATGCCCAGAGGCAGACCGCGGAAAGAATGGTTAGAATGTGTGAATGAGACCTTAATCCGAAAAGATATAAGAATCGAAAACAGACTTCTGTTGGAAAGTAGCGCATGAAGACCTTCCCAGCTAAAAATACCTATGCAGGAACCTCGGAGGATCCTGGACATGTTCCTGCCTACGAACTTGCACACGAAGCTGTACAGGTAATCTTGACGGTCCTTGTAAAGGAATTTGGCGAAGGAAACTGTACTTGACCCTGTAAAGGAACCAACATGTAAGCTAACCTTTGAATGATCCTGTAAGGGTTCCTGCACAGAGTGATCTAAAACGCGGGGTCATATACAGGAACCTGCATAGGAACTAATCTTCGAGAGTTCGCTAGTAGCTCGGCTCTCTCATAGTCAGTTTGATTTTCAAGGGCATAAAACGAAAGCAACTTTATTGCTGGAAGCGTCATTAGTTTTCGAGACTGCTTTCTGTAACGGACTCCATACGTGTTTCTGTACAGGGACCTACTTGATCATTCAGAGTTTCCTTTGTCGGTGCAGGTCCCACTGCAGGATCATGTACAGTTTCCTTTGCCAAATTCCTACACAGGAACCGTCAAGATGACCTGTGGAGGTTCATGTGCAGAATCATGCCGAGGAACATATGCAAAACAATCCGAGGTTCCTGCACAGGAATTTTCAGCTGTAAACAATCAGAAGGCATTGTTTTTAAACTGGAGACAGACTACGTCATGTTTACAGTTCTACAATATGATCTTATTGTGTCAATAGAGTTAACAATATCACATCGTCGCATTGTTTTATCAAACTCATCTATCAGCAATGTTCCAATTATAGGTAATTATCCAGCATCTCTCGAGTTTTGCGAATAAAAATTCCTCTTCGTTTGAGACGAATATTTCAAAAGTTTGTTTTATGATCCAACGTTATCTCCGCCAAGGCTTTTTTCATAGAAGAATAAAATAACTTTTACACACACATATTTTTGTATTTATATTCTTAGCCTTGGAATATGAAGAAAGTAACTACTCTCCAGAATGAATAAATCAAAAAAATGTTAAATCCGTGACAAAGAATATTCAATAACAAAATAACCAAAATCAATCACCACCGTGGGTGTGGTGAGCCCACACTTGTAGTAGTTATTTACTACAAGAAACTATCCACCTAGAAACATTACCCGAATCGGGTAGTGTCACGCCTACCCTGAAAGGGAAATGGCTTAATGGTATACTACTAATCAAATGCAGTTGCATGATAATTTGACTGTAAATCAGTCATTTCAAGAGAGTTATTGTTTCAGCCAGCAATATTGATTCTTTTATTATGTAGGGCGATTATTTTTCCAGTTGAAATTACTGAATAATCAGTAAAACATAAAAATTTTCACGATTCAATTTAGAGTTTAAATGACTAATGACGATGAAAAAGGAATGAAAAGAGTACAAAATAATTTTTCAAGCCGGTTTTTTATTATATGATAAACAAAATTTCTTGAACAGCAGATATCAACAGAAATACGATAGTATAAGTAAAAAGCGTCTGTACTTAAAGAAATATTACATAACAAATTAATTTGAGAACATAAGTGTTTGCATTAGAATGATGTTTCCATTAAAATTGTGGATTGCGTTTCAATATGGTGGGTGGTCAGATCCATAATATCCATGGGAACGCGGATTATGTGGAGGTCCATATTGTTCAAAAAATAGAGCATTCGGCGGTAGTCCTGTATTTGGGTGTATATACTCGATACCATGTCCTTGATTGGAATGGTATTGGTCATTCCCTGCTACAAATCCCTGCCCAAGATTCGGAGCATTAGCATATTGATACTCTTGTTGATGCAAAAGGTTCTGCTGTCCGTAATTAAAGATGGGTGGCTCAAACCCTGCTACAGATCCCTGCCATAGAAGCTCAGTATTAACATGTTGGGTATGATCTGGTTGATGACCAAGGTTCTGCTCTCCTTGATGGAGAAGGTATTGGTCATTCCCTACTACAGATGCCTGCCCTAGATGCGGAGTATCAACCAAGTCACCCTTCTTCTTACTTACGAAACGCCCAGTTTTGGGATCATGAGCTCGTACTCTTGAGTGGACTCTTCGTACATTCGATGCATGTTGGTTATGATCTGGTTGATTCGAAGGGAAAGGTTGTGATTCCAAAGATTCCAAAGGGAAAGCTTCTTGGTGATTACTTGCTACAGATCCGTGCCCTGAAAGCTCAGTATTACCAAATGGATACTCATGTTGATGCAAAAGGTTTTGCTGTTGTTTATCGAGATGGTGTGGGTTGAAATCTGATGCAGATGCCCCTCTTAGACTTGGAGTACTAACAAATGGGCAGTGCTGTAGCTCATAATCAAGTTCAGCTTTATTTCCTCCTGGGAGTAAAATATCAGACAACAGGCCATGTTCTTCTTTAAATCTTAGATATTTCTCGATCGCAGTTGAACCTGAAGCAGGCGAATCAGGTTGTGTAGAAGATCTCCTGACTCGTGGTAGCAATGAAAGGCTCTCCCCACTATCTACGAAATCTCCTTTCGAAATACTAAAAAGTCGCTTCTTTCCCCTCCCGTCGTCTTGCATAACCAGATCACCTGTCGGTTTTGGCGTTTCGACTATTGGTACAGCCTTCCGACCAAAAAAACTTACACTCTTTCCCTTCTTCTTCTCTCGTTGGCTCATACCTGATGATACTTCTGTGAAACGACAAATGAAATTCATGAATTTTAAATTTTAAAGATATAATGGACGAAGGATCGACATTTGTCACGTACTGGAATAATTACAATATTTATTATTATTATACTTACCAATATAATTGAAGAGCATCAACATGATGACAAAAGCACAGAAAAGGGACCTCATTTTTGCAGAAGGCAACTGACGAATTATCAGGCATGCGCTCCTATATATATGTTCATAGGAAGGCCAAGTTCATAGCAGTCATATTCATGTGTGCGACAAGGACTCTCTAATCTGAATTCGAACTTATGGTTAACAGAGGGGATGGAAATCGACTAGGATATATACACTTAATGACTTTGTGTCAGTGAGGCGAATCTCACACGAATCATACAATCTCATATCTGTTGTAACGATTTCAAACATGCTCAGAGTATTTGTCATGCCAACAATTAGATCTCGGAAATGGAAAGTTTCCTATGATTCTCAGAAATGATGTTATAATATCGATCTTCTTTAATGAAGGAAAAAATATTCTTCTTTATCATACAAATTTTACTTTCAAAATTGAAGACAGTACAGCAGGGTAGTCCAAACATGCATTGGGAATTTTTTTTCTAGAATTTTTGTGATAACGCTTGGAAATTCGTTCAAATCCACACAAAAGTAAATCCATTTAGAAAAAAATGATATTTAGAGGTGGCGCAAGCCCCATAAAGCTTAACACGTATTTCCCGTAAGAAAAAAAGACATTTTTGTAAATTTTATTTAGAATCTTCATTATTAGCTGCTAGAAAGTTTCGGTTTTTAAGAAAATTTTCACAAATTATCATTGTTTATAACCATCTTCTGCTTTACTAATACTAGATAGTTGCGGTTTCTTCTGAACTCTTAAACTTTTTGTCTGTTTTTCACTTATTGAGGTAATAATTAATGCAAGTTAACGGAAATGCTTATTTAAGCAATTGATTATTCTTTTTTAAAGTGAATCATTCTTGTTTTTTTCCCGATGTTTAAAAAAAATTAATTTAAACAAAAAAACTATCTTACACAAGAGACAAAAACAAATTTTAAAATAATTGGAAGTAGGTGCTCTGTTACCACTTGTAGTATCTAAATAATTTTTCTGACTTACGTCTCTAGTAAGAAGGGAATTAAAGACAGATATCAATTCTACAAATATATGTTTCATTTCATCACATTATATTATTCAAGAAAAATATAGTTATAAACGATAATAATTTGCGTAAATAATTATTTTTGCCAAATTGAATTAATTATTAACTCCCTCCAAGTGATAAGTAGACAAATACTCGAATTGAATATTATTTACAATGATAATAAGTTGTTTGAACAATCAATTTGGTTAGCTTTAGTTAATTATTTACCTCACTCTAATTGATTGGACAAAAAGTGAAAAATTTGTGAAAAAAGGCAATTTACTAGCATTATTCTCAAAGAAAAGTATTAACAATAATGATAAATTGTTTAAAAAATTATGTTTGTTACCATTAATTAAGAATTACATAATTTTGAGTGAGAATTGGCCAAAAAGTGGAACATTTTTGAAAAAACCGCGACTTTCTAACACTATTCTAAGAGAAAATTTCTACAAAAAAATAAAAAATTGGGGATTAAGTATCAACTTGAGTGCTTAAAAAAGTATATTCTAATTTTTGAGCTTTTTTTGCTCTCTGCTTCAAAATTTGTGAAATTTAACTAATTGCTAGGGAAATTTCACAGATTCGACTAGCGAAAAGTGAACCACTAAAATTTAGTAGAAAATTACTAATTCGAGTAGTGAAGATATTTCCCAATTTAGCAGTAGAAAATTAATTGCGTTGTAAAAAAAATTATTTAGGACTGTATATAATTATTAAAAAATGGTTATACGATTGGAAAACGTAATAAATAGAAAAGTTTAATAAAATTGTGAGAAATGAGAATCTTTTACAACCTTAAAATTATAATGGATCAATATATTTATATTTTTCTTATTTTCTTTATATTTCTATGATTTTCCATGAAAAATTGCAATTATTTAACAAACTTATCAAAAATTACTTCCCTTGAATAGCACCAACTCGAGTAAATATGAACTTAAGTGCCTGAAGAAAGTTATTTTTATTGTATTTATTATCTCGCTGTAATTGAAAATTAGACAAAAAGTGAAACAATTTTGAAAACATCGCGACTTTCTAACTCTATTTTAAGAGAAAATTGCTAAAAATAATAATACATTATTGAAAAAATTTATGTTAATATATAATCATCAGCATAGACTAGTATTTTATGTATGAGGAACAATTTTCATTAAAAACCCGCAAAAAATATCATAATTAGCGCCAAAAAATCGCAACCCTCATTTTTTCACTTATGGGGGGACTAATGGGGGTGATATTAAAAAAATAATATTTCGTTCATATTCTGTGGCTAATTGTGAACAGAAATGTTGAGCTTCAACTCGATTCAGCTAATATTGAGAATTTTGAATTAAATTTACAAAAAATTTATTTATTTTTGTGTGAATTCGAACAAATTTCCGGGTTTTATTCATAAAAATTTTTTTAAAAATTTGGAAATCTCTACAGTACAGTTGTGGGAGAATATTTCTCTTGCAAAAATGGTATGAATGATTAAAAATCAACAATTTTCTTTAAATTGTGAAGAAGGATACATATTTTTACCACACCGAGTGCTATAAGCACAGTCAAGGTAATGCCTGAAGAGATGAAACGCTAATGTTTGATAATGAGTTAATGGAAATTTTTACTTCTTGAACGATAATAATTTAATAACTGTTATTTCTAATACTGTGAAATAACTAGGTATGAATCGCAAAGTGTCTGGTAAAATGGGGATTAGATCAGCTGACAAGCCTTGGTTCGACAAGGATTTTCGCGTGGCTAGAAGTAGCATGATCCTAGCATTTCAGGCCTTTGAAAAAAATGATAATATTGAGATGATTCGTGCGGCATATTTTGATGCTAAGAAGAGATATTTGAAAACCTCACTAAATAATGGAAACGATTATGAAAATAATATTGTTGATGAAGTAGCTTCAGCCCATTAGTCATCAACCTTTTGGTCTATTAGCAATAAGAGGCGTAAGAAATTTGCGGAACCTAACATTATCAATGTAACGTGGTACAACTGGCTTCGAGATTTATTTTCTATTAAAATAATTAGGCGCAGGATCTGACCCAATTAGATATAGTTTTTTTGATGTGAAACATCTAATGGCGCGGTACGGGGGTAAGATCGCCTCTTGGCGGGACGACGCGTGAGATGGAAGGACGCACTCGGGGCTCGTCGGCTCAATCCGCCTCAGCTCGGCGATCCCCTCTCTCCGCGCTCTGCGCTCACCAATATACTTGTCCACAGCTCGGCGTCCCCTCTCTCCGCGCGTTACACTCTCCACTATACTTCGCCCCACCGACCAGAGGCTCCAGAACGTGGGATTTTTCGGCCCCCACCACGTTCCCATCTGGGAGCAATACATGCAAACGTAGCGTGTCGGTGAGAAGACTCTGTTACGCGTTGCGTCGGCCATCCTCGTGTAAAGCCGAAAATGCACGAGCACGAACCCGTGTTTCGGGCCGAGCCGAGCTTGCCCGACTTCGCGATTGAGTTTCGTGGGCTATTAGGAGGTTTGGGTTGATTTTTGTTTTCAAGAATGACACCTGAAGGAAAGAATTCAAATGCATGTAATGAAGTCTCAAAATATTTTTTATTATGTCTTTCAGGAACCTATATGGGATTTTAAAATTAGATTAATAATATTTATCACTTTCAAGTGATTTCATTTTTTATTATTTATGTTTTATTTTTCAATCGATTTCAAATATTGCAAAGTTCAAATGATAATAAATAATTATCATTTTTAATTTAATGTATAGCATTAATGAAATTAAAATTGATAAAATTTTAAATTATGAAATTAAATGAATTAAAAAATTAAATTAAAATTGAAATAATCAATTAATTTAATTAATTAAATTATAATTAAATTAAATTAATTATAAAATTTTGAATTTTCTAACATTTTTAATTTATTACATTAATCAACGTTTTTAATGTATACTCTGATATATACCTTTCTTTTCATGCTATTTTAGGCTATAATCACAATTTTGGGGATTTCAAGAGAAAAAATTATTAAGTTGTCCTCATATGCTTTCTTAACATATAAAAACTTTATAAAACCCTCAATGTCTAAAAATATTTATCTAAACATTACAAAATTAATTTTTCACCATTTTATTTTTATTGTGAAATAATTGTAATTGGAAATTAATTGCGAATAATTGTAAAATAAATTTAACAAAATTTATTTAATAAAGAAATATCTCATGATTTTTTGAGGACAAACAATTTTAAAGGTAAGTCTTTGCAGTACTTTAATAACTACTGACCACATTTTCTGAATATTTTTCTTTGATGCTGCCCTGATCGGGTCAAACATGGTACAAAAAACCGTCGTGAAATTTCAAATAAAAACTGTACTCTGCATAAATTAATTTTGAAAATGAAAAATATTTATACCTTTTATAAGTATTCTCAAATTTTATTTAAATATGATACACAGTGATTTTTATTTTAAAAATTCTTGTAAATAGTTGGTCATTTTTTAAATTTTATGATATTTTTGTACCATGTTTGACCTAAGGGAATAGATTTTAGGAATGAAATTATAAAAATATCTCAGTTAGTGTTTGGTTGATAATAATATTTTTTGTTGAAATTTTTATTTGACATACCTGAAATATTGAACAATTTTGTGAAATTTTCTCAAGAATCCTATATGAAAATTATATTTATAGAAACTAAAATAAGCAAAGAAAACAGTCAAGTAATGAATAGTTATTCGACATTGTTTATTTTGCATGTATACAAAATTATTTTTCGCCTTAAATTATAATTTTGTTGAAATTTTTCTTTCTTCTTCATTAAAAAATTTATTTATTTGGTTGAAATTTAATTTTTTGAAAGACGATTGCAACTGTTTTTAATTAAAAATTTGAAATTTTTCATTGAAATAGCAATTATTACATTTTTCGTTGAAAATTCAGCGTTTTTGGTTGACAATTCAACTGTTTAGTTAAAACTCATATTTTTTGTTGGAATATTGATTGACAATCAGAAATATTCAAAAGTCTTCGAAAATTTTCTTAAGACTCTTAGGAAAATTATATTTATGCCTATAACCTCAGATATAATTAACTTAAATAATGAATAGTTATTCGAAATTTTTATTTGCCATGAAAAATTATCTTTTGCGTCTAATTATAATTTGGTTGTAATTTTCCTTTTTTCTTGACTAAAAATCGTTTTTACTTGAAAGTTTATTAGTTTCTTGAAAATTAATTTTTTTAAGTTATATTCAACCGTTTTTTATTTGAAATAATTTTTTGTTGACATAGCAATTATCACATTTTTCGTTGAGAATTACCCTTTTTTTGCCTGAAAATAAAACTATTTCGTTGAAATTTTTTTTTTAAGTTTTAATTTGAAATATTTGAAATTTTAGAAAATATTTCGAAATTTTTGTCAAGAATCGTATATGAAAATTATATTTATATAACCTTAAAATGAGCAAAATTTTTTTTTTTTAATAAATAGTTATTTGAAATTTTGTATTTGTATCAAAAATTAGTTTTTGCCTTAGATTACAATTTTGTTTGAATTATTCTTTTTTCTTAACTGTTTTTAACCAGAAATTAGATTTTTTTCTCATTGAAATAGTGATTATTATATTTTTCTATGTACATTCAGCTTTTTTGGTTGAAAATTCATTTTTTGTTGAAAATTCAACTGTTTAGTTAAAACTTATATTTTTTGTTGGAATTTTGATTGACATTCAGAAATATTCAAAAATCTTCGAAAATTTCTTAAGAATCTTAGGAAAATTACATTTATACCTATAACTTTAAAAATAAATAACCTAAAGAATGAATAGTTATTTAACATTTTTATTTTGTATCAAAAATTATTTTTTGCATTAAATTATGATTTGGTTTTTATTCTTTCTTGACCAAAAATCGTTTTTACTTGAAAGTTTATTTATTTTGTTAAAAATTAATTTTTTTAAAGTTAAATTCAACGGGGTTTCATTAAAAATAATATTTTTTTATTGATATAGCGATTATCACATGTTTCGTTGGAAATGAATTTTTTGCCTGAAAATTGAACTATTCGGTTGAAAATGTTTTTTTTTTTTTTGTTCAAATTTTAATTTGAAATATCTGAAATCTTAGAAAATATTTCGAAATTTTTTTTTAAGAATCTTAGAAAACTTATATCTATTCATTTTTATTTTTACAACTTTATTTTAATTGTAAAATGATTTCAATAAAAATTAATTGTAATCAATTGTAAAATAAATTCAAAGAATTTGATTTTTTAAAGAAATACCCCATGATTTTTAAAAGACAAAACAATTTTGAAGGTAATTCTTTGTAGTATTTTAATAACTAATGAACATATTTTTAGAATATTTTGCCTTGATTCTGCCCTAGGGTCAAATATGGTACAAAAACCATCGTAAAATTTTTAATAAAAACTGCACTCTGTATACATTTATTTTAAAAATGAAAATTTTTAATACTTTTTATAAATATTCCTAAATTTTATTTAAATATGATACACATTGATTTTTATTTTTAAAATTCTAGTAAATAATTGATCATTCTTTGAATTTTAGGACTTTTTTTACCATGTTTCACATTAGAGAATAGATTTCAGGAATGAAATTATATAAATATCTTTATCGGTTAGTGAAATACTACAAAGAATTACCTTCAAAATTGTTTAGTCTTTTTAAAATCATGGGATACATCTTTATAAAATAAATTTCGCTGAATTTATTTTACATTTATTTACAATTAATTTTCAATTAAAATTATTTCACAATTAAAATAAAATTGTAAAAATAAATATAAGTTTTCTAAGATTCTTAAAAAAAAAGTTCGAAATATTTTCTAAGATTTCAGATATTTCAAATTAAAATTGGAACAAAAAAAAAACATTTTCAACCGAATAGTTTAATTTTCAGGCAAGAAGGTTAGTTTTCAACAAAACATGTGATAATTGCTATTTCAATAAAAACAACAAAATAAATACACTTTCAAGTAAAAACGATTTTTAGTCAAAAAAAGAATTAAAACCAAATTATAATTTGAGGCAAAAAATAATTTTTGATACAAGATAAAAATGTTAAATAACTATTCATTCTTGAGGTGCCTTACTTTTAAGGATATAGGTATAAATATAATTTTCCTAAGATTCTAAAGAAATTTTTCAAAGATTTCATAATATTTCTGCATGTCAATCAAAATTCCAACAAAAATATAAGTTTTAACTAAACAGTTGAATTTTCAACAAAAAAAAATTAGTTTTCAACCAAAAAAGCCGAATTTACAACAAAAAATGTAATAATTACTATTTCAATCAGAAAAAATTCTAATTTTTGATTAAAAATGTTAAGAAAAAAGAATAATTCAAACCAAATTATAATTTAAGGCAAAAAATAATTTTTAATACAAATAAAAAATTTCAAATAACTATTTATTTAAAAAAATTTTTTTGCTTATTTTAAGTTTATACATATAAATATAATTTTCATATAGGATTCTTGACAAAAATTTCGAAATATTTCAAATGGAAAATAAAAATTTCGAATAACTATTCATTATTTAAGTTATTTATATCTAAGGTTATAGGTATAAATATAATTTTCCTAAGAGTCTTAAGAAGATTTGTGAATATTTCTGATTATCAATCAATATTCCAACAAATAATATGAGTTTTAACTAAACTGTTGAATTTTCAACCAAAAAAGCTGAATTTTCAACGAAAAATGTAATAATTGCTATTTCAATGGAAAAATTTATTTTAAATAAAAAACGGTTGAATTTAATGAAAAAAATTTCAACGAAAAATGTAATAAATGCTATTTCAATTTAAAAAATTCAAATTTTCAATTAAAAACAGTTGAAATCATCTTTCAAACAATTAAATTTCAACCAAATAAATAAATAAATTTTCAAATCACTGAATTTTTTAATGAAGAAGAAAGAAAAATTTCAACAAAATTATAATTTAAGGCCATGTGACGAGTGGGTGACATGACCGGATTCCTACCTTGACGACACTTTTTTTATTTGTAAACTTATTCTCACACTAATAGCCACATCGAGTTGAAATTTTGGGAGAATAAATAAGAAGCACGAAGAAAGGCGGCTCTGGTCCTAAATTTTAATAATTATGAAAAAAGTTTTTTTTTGTAAATAATTTTTTTTTCTTTTTTCATGATTATTAAAATTTAGGACCAGAGCCGCCTTTCGTAGTCCTTCTTATTCATTATCCAGAATTTTCAACTCGATGTGGCTATTCGTGTGAGAATGAGTTTACAAATAAAAAAATGTCGGTAAGGTAGGAATCCGGTCACGTGACCCACTCGACACATGGCCTTAAGGCGAAAAATATTTTTGTATACAAAATAAAAAATTTCAAATGACTGTTCATTACTTAACTGTTTTTTTTTTTGCTTATTTTAATTTCTATAAATATAATTTTCATATAGGATTCTTGACAAATTTCACAAAATTTTTCAATATTTCAGATATGTCAAATAAAAATTTCAACAAAAAATATTATTATCAACCAAACGCTGAGATATTTTTATAATTTCATTTCTAAAATCTATTCCCTAAGGTCTGACATGGTACAAAAATATCATAAAATTTTTAAAATGACCAATTATTTACAAGAATTTTTAAAATAAAAATCACTGTGTATCATATTCAAATAAAATTTGGGAATACTTATAAAAGTTATCAATATTTTTTCTTTTCAAAATTAATTTATACAGAGTACAGTTTTTATTTGAAATTTCACGACGGTTTTTTGTACCATGTTTGACCCTATCAGGGCAGCATCAAAGAAAAACATTCAGAAAATATGGTCATTAGTTATTAAAATACTGCAAAGAGTTACCTTTAAAATTGTTTGTCCTTAAAAAATCATGAGATATTTTTTTAATAAATAAATTTTGTTAAATTTATTTCACAATTTTTCGCAATTAATTTCCAATTACAATTCTTTCACAATAAAAATAAAATTGTGAAAAATTAATTTTGTAATGTTCAGATAAATATTTTTAGACATTGAAGGTTTCATAAAGTTTTTATATGTTAAGAAAGCATATGAGGACAAGTTAATAATTTTTTGGCTTTTTCTCTTGAAATCCCCAAAATTGTGATTATAGCCTAAAATAGCATGAAAAGAAAGGTAATTATCAGAGGTGAGTATACATTAAAAAAGATGATTAATTCAATAAATTAACAATTTTATGAAATTTAAAATTTTATAATTAATTCAATTCAATTCTAATATAATTAATTTAATTCATTCATTCATTCAATTTTAATTTAATTTTATAAAATTTAAAATTTTATAATTAATTTAATTCGATTCTAATTTAATTAATCAAATTAATTAATTAATTCAATTTTAATTTAATTTTTAAAATTAATTTATTTTATAATTTAAAATTGTATCAATTTTATTTTCAATAATTCTATACATTGAATTAAAAATGATAATTATTTATTATCATTTGAACTTTGCAATATTTGAAATCGATTGAAAAATAAAACATAAATAATAAAAAATGAAATCACTTGAAAGTGATAAATATTATTAATCTAATTTTAAAATCCCATATACGTTCCTGAAAGACATAATAAAAACCATTGCGAGACTTCATTACATGCATTTGAATTCTTTCCTTCAGGTGTCATTCTTGAAAACAAAAATCAACCCAAACCTCCTAATAGCCCACGAAACTCAATCGCGAAGTCGGGCAAGCTCGGCTCGGCCCGAACCACGGGTTCGTGCTCGTGCATTTTCGGCTTTACACGAGGATGGCCGACGCAACGCGTAACAGAGTCTTCTCACCGACACGCTACGTTTGCATGTATTGCTCCCAGATGGGAACGTGGTGGGGGCCGAAAAATCCCACGTTCTGGAGCCTCTGCCACCGACTTGGCAGTCCCCCCTGGTCCCCTCTCACCGCGCGCTAAGAAATTTCACTTCTAAGTATTTTTGTGAAAAATGAACAATCGTATACAAATCTAAATATTTGTTCACTTCCATTTGCACTTCATTCAATACACCATCCTTTCTTCATGTTTCACATCTGCCAGGCGTCCCGCGACGGCTCACTGTTTTTTTTAAAGACTGCCTGAGATCTGGTTATTCTATTCGGAATAACTATTCAACAAAATTATGGAGACTGAAATAGCACATTGCAAAAATTTTAACGCAAATTTAAACTGATAGACTGAATGCTTGGAGCAAAGATCATAATGCAATTACCGAATGCCAATCTGGGTTTAAAAAGGATTGCTCCTTGGACAATCGTTTTACGTTGCATTCGGTAATCGAGATACACGTCAGACACCCAAGAAGTGTAGTCTACGCTACATTTGTAGATCTTAAAAGCAATTATCTTGGTGTAATTCAGAGTAATTCCTGTAAGATTGTTAATGCCAGGAGAAAATTCATCAGTTCAGAAAATTCGGTAGCGGGTACTACTTCAAAAAGCATAAGCAGTTTCAAAATAGACTCATGGTCCAAGTATGGAACCAGGCATCTCTTGTATTTCTAAAGAGGATTCAGCGGATTTTCTTCAAGAAACTGCTTCATTTGCCAACAAACTCTCCAAAGTACATGGTGAATTTGGAATTGGGTAGACCATTAGTATCCTGCGTTATCTTCACTAGGACACTGTCTTGGATTGAAAACATTTCTTGTATGGACTGGTACTTGTAATTGGACTGGTACGGTCTAAGCCAAGAAATAACTATACAAATTGTTTGTGGGTGATTCTAAACCAATCTACTTAGATTATTACATTTTCACAAATAGGAAAAAGAAACAATCCAAAAATTGTCATCTATTCCTGAAATTGCTAATATTCAATGCATTCTTCTTACAAAATTTTTTAAATAAATAAATTTCTTTCAAGAAATTGAGGTAAAATTATTTGGACTCAATTAAAAGAAATCAGAAAATATTCATAAACCAACCCTGCAGATTGGAACGAATCATGAGTTTAGTGTCTCTATTTAAAAAATTTTAAATTGAGATAGAACAGAAATCTATGTTATCATGAATAATTGTGTGCAAAATGAGCATGAAAAATATTCACAATTAAAAAACAGATTTCTAAACTACCTCACTTTTCGGCTCATTAGAGACAAAAATAACCAAATGAAAAAAGAGGGAGAAAAATAGACAGAGTCAACCAAAACCAACTTCTCACTTTTTCCTTTTATCCGTCTTTTTTATACTACCAGGGAACCAACATGTTTCGGGGCTAATTAAGACCCCCTCATCAGGGATAATTGATAGGAAAGTACAATAATTTTTTCAAATAAATTTTGTCAAATAAATATTTTCGCTCAACTTAAATAATTATCAAGTGACTCCAAGTGAAAAATAGACAAATAGTTAGAAATTTCAGAAAAAACCACAACTATCTAGTATTATTATAGAAGAAGATAGCTATTAACAAAAATCGTTTGCTTAAAAAATTACTGTTGCTACATTAAATCAAATTTTGACGCACTCCAAGTGAAAAGCTAACAAAGAGTTGAAAATTTCCAAGAAAAACGCAATTGCTAGCATTATTCAAAGATAATATTATTAACAATAATAATAAGTTGTTCAAACCATTTTCTCTGTTAACAATAATAAACTATTACCGCTCTCTAATTAAAAATTGGGCAAAAAGTGGAACATTTTTTAAAAAACCGCGACTTTCTATCTCCATTCTAAGAGAAAATTGATGAAAACAATACAAAATTGTTTAAAAAATTTATGTAAACCACAGTAGTTGAAAAAATGTAAACGTTCGATTGAAACTTTATATACAATTCTTAATTCTAAACTAATAATTAAACCCATTTAATTTGAAATTTGGTAATTGTTGAAGATATTTTTTTGAATATTTTGCAATATTTCAATTTTCATTTAAAATCAGAAATTATAAATCAAATATTATAAACTAAAGAATTTTAAACTGAATTAATTGAAACAGAAAGCCTTGAACTGTTAATATTCAGAGTGTTAAATTAAAACATTGAACGTTACAATTTTAATTTTTCTATTGTAAAAAATTTTTAATGTATAGAGTTCCTGGAAATAAAAACAAGAATCCAACGACCAAATTTGGACAAACTCCATAAAATGCTCCCATTGAAATTAAAAAAAAACTTTTCCTTAGAAAAAAAAAATTTTCTATGGACAAAAGTATTGTGATTTTATAATAATAAAAATGAAAAAGACGAAAGAGATAAAAAAAGAGAAGGCAGGGGATTTGGTTGGTTGCCTTCTCATTTTTCTTTCCTCTTTTTTATTTTTGTCCAAAGAAATTTTTTTTTTTTTTAAGAGAAGTTTTTTTTTTAATTACAATAGTAGCATTTTATGATGGTTGTCCAAATTTCGTCCTTGGATTCTTGTTTTTATTTTCAGGAATTCTATGCATCAACTCGTATATTGGACGTTAAATAGGATTTTGAATTTGATTTTGAATTTGATTTTAATCTCATTTAAAATTCTTAAATTAAAAAAAAAAATTGTACGCAAGTGAAGTTATTCAATTTTGATGTTAGTTTAAGAGATATTTACCATTTTTCAGATGATCCAAACTTACTTTAAAACTGGAAAAGATTTCAAAAAATAAAAAACCAAATTTAGATTTTTCAAGATTTCGAAATGAAATTTTGAAGCTTTTTAAGGATCTTTAAAGGTTTTAAGAAAATGAAAAAATGTCTTAAGTTTTCTGGGAAAATTTTAAATGATTTTTTATTTGGAAAAATTAATTTTAAGAGAATATTTAAAAAGATTATGAAATTAAAAAAATAAAAAATAAATGAAATTGAACAATTATTAATTTGTAAAATAATCGAGTAAGTTTAAAATATATTTAGAGGTTTTGAAAAGATTCCAAATTAATTTAAAACGTGAAAGGGTTTCAAAACATTCAAAAGACAATGTAGATTTCTGAAGGTGTCGAACACAAAATTAATGAATGAAGAATTTGTATCAAAATTGCTGGAAAATCTAACAATAATTTTTTTTTGAAAAATTAATTTTGAAAGAATATTTAATGAGATTTCCAAAATTTTCAAAAAAGAATCTGGATCATTTTACGGTAATTTTTTTAGTTTCGCAGGATTTTCTAAAAATTGTTGCAAAAACTCGAGTTCCAAGATAATAAAATTTAACTTACCATAAATGACCCAAAACTCGTTTTTTTTTTAATTTCCATGAATTTCCGAAAATTTATGAAAATTTTCGGTAATTCACGGTGATCAATTCTTTCTCAATTCTTCAATTTTTATTTACAGTCAAAAAGTTGTTCTTGTTCAAGCTAGGATGACAAATGATGAGAATATTGCAATGACATAATTTTGAATGACATATATGGTGTCCAATCGATTATTATATATTTGAAGAAAAAAACACTTGAAACGTATTTTTTTTTTTTAATGAAGATTCATCAGTATTTTCTTTTAATATTTCACCATTCCTTCAAAGTTTAAACATGGAAAATTTTTTGTAATAGCGATCATGTACACATCCTAATTTAAAATTATCTCTTTGCAATATTCTCTCTTTGCAATATTCTCAATATTTGTCATCCTAGGTCCTAATTAATTTGGAGGCCATTGATTCCTTATCATTTTAACATTGTAAAAAAATATTTTTTTTCTTAACTTCGCTCAAGCAATCGGAAGGCAATGTTTTTAAATTGTAGAGAGCATAAATCGCATTTACAGTTTCACAATATGACCTTTTTATTGTGTTGATAGAGTCAACAATATCATACCATTGCGTTGTGGAAAATTTTTTACAAAAAAGTACAGAAAACTAAAACTATTTCAGCAAGAATCTACAAATAAATACAATAAATTACAATCAAAATTACAGAAAAGTAGAACTATTTTCTCTTTTCGAGACGAATTTTGTACTTTTTCTGATTTTTTTGTAAATTGTTGTGTTTTATTGTAGTTTTAATTTTCTACAAGAATCTACAGGTATTTACATGTTTTGCAGACAAAAAGTTGTTCTTTTTCGACCTAGGATGACAAATATTGAGAATATTGCAAAGAGAGAATATTGCAAAGAGAGAATATTGCAAAGAGAGAATATTGCAAAGAGATAATTTTCAATTAGGATGTGTACATGATCGCTGTTACAAAAAAGCTTCTATGTTTAAACTTTGAAGAAACGGTAAAATATGAAAAAAAACTATAATCGTTATTAAAAAAACAAAAAACCTCACGTTTGAAGTTTTTTTTTTCAAATATATAGCAATCGATTGGACACCATATATGTCATTGAAAATTATGTCATTGCAATGTTATCAATATTTGTCATCCTAGGTCGAAAAAAAAAACCATTTTTTGACTACAAAAAAAATTTGAACAATTAAGAAAAAAAGTGATCACGGTCATTGAAATTAAAAGATTCGAACACTTGAAGATAAAAATTTTTCCTTTGAAGTTCTAGAAACTGAACCGCAAATTAAAACACTCGAAATGGAATACTTTTGAATTTTAAAGTTCTAAAATTGAAGATAAAAAATTGTTAATTTAAGCGCTCAATAATTTTCGTGTATAAAATGAAAGATTTTTAAACTTTTCAATTGAAAATTTTTTAATTAAAAGTCGTTAAACTGCAGAATTTTAAATTTTAACTTTTATATATTGTACAGTTAAAATATTTTAAAAAAAATAGAAATCCACGTTATCATTTTCAAAGCCACGACTTGAAGAATGAATCAAAAAATTTATAAATTTTCAAAATTATATAATTTCAAGCAATTTTAAGCCAGAAAAATTAGTTTATACATTAAAATTTGTTTTGAAATCTTTTTAAATATTCTCTTAAAATATTTTTTTAAAGAAATCATTTAAAAATTTTCCAGGAATTTCATAATAATTATATTATCTTGGAACTCGAATTTTTACTAAAATTTATTGAAAATCATGCAAAAGTAAAAAATTACCTTACATCATGCAGATTCTTTTTTGACAATTTTCAAAACCTTATTAAATATTCTTTTAATATTAATTGAAAAAAAAAATATTCTTAATTTTTCCAGAAATTTTGATACACATTTTTTATTAATTTAAAACCATTAAAAAGGCTCAAAAAGCTTCTAAATTTTGTGTTCGACATTTTCAAAAATGTACATTATGTTTTAAATGTTTTGAAATCTTTTCAGGTTTTAAATTATTTTTGAATTTTTTCAAAACTTCTAAATATATTTTAAACTTACTCGATTATTTTCCAAATTAATAATTCTTCAGTTTTCATTTATTATTCAAAAAATTATTTTAATTTTTATAAATATTCTCTTAAAATTGATTTTTCAAAATAAAAATCATGTTAAATTTTCCGACAAACTTGAGATTTTTTTTTTATTTTCTGAAAACGTTTAAAGATCCTCAGAAAGTTTCAAAATTTTATTTCGAAATCTTCAAAAATCTAAATTTATTTTTATATTTTTCCAGCTTTAAATTAAGTTTGGATCTTTTCGAAACTCGTAAATATCTCTTAAAATAACTCGAATTTTTATTTTCAAATTAATAATTGTTTATTTATATATTTCACAAAATATTATGAAAAATTCGAGTTTTTTTAAAAGAAGTTTAGGACTTTTAGAAGTTTGGAAGAAATCAAGAAATATTTGATGAATTTTCGGGAATGTTTCCAAGTTTTTAAATATTTTTAATTTATTTAAAAAGTCTTAAATTTCTAAAAATGTTTCTAACTATTACTGATTCGATTTTTTTCAAATTTTGAAATATCATTCAAAATTTTTAAAAATTGCCTTCTAATCTTCTAAATTTACCCAGGAATGTTAAGAAAAGTTTATTCTCTTGAAACCTTTCGAAATTCCTTTAGAGCTTCTGAATGAAAAAAAAAATTATCTACAATTCTAAATATTTTTTAAAGTTTAAAACTATTTTTGAATCTCTTCAATTCTTTTAAATATTTCTTAAATTTGCTCAATTTTTTTATGATTTTTTAATCTTACCAAATTGAAACATTTTGCTTGAAAATCTTCAACACTCTTTTTAGAAATTTTAGGAAATCTTTTGAAATGTTGAAAAACCTTTTTTAATTTTCTCTTAAAGTTCATTTTTTAATTATAAAAAAAAAATTCGAAATTTTCACACGAATCTTAAGAAAATTGTTTTTTTAATCTTTTCAGACCTTCTAATCTTTAAAAATTATTCCAATTTTTTCTGATTTTTTTTAAATTCTGAAAAATTTGAAAGTTGCCTCAAAATCTTTCACATTCTTCTTTGACAAGTTTAGAAATCTTTTGAAATGTTTTGAAATCTTTTTAAATAATCTCTTAAAATTAATTTTTCGACACAAAAAGTAATTTTAATTTTTCTTGGAACCTAAACAAATTTTTTTCATTTTTGTGAAACCTTGAAAAATTCTTGAAAAATCTTCACAAGTTCTTATTATTTTTTAATCGTTCCAAATTTGTTCTAAAATTATGTAATATGGCAAAATTGCAAAATTTTGCCTTTAAATCTTGTACACTCTTTTTAAAAATTTCAGGAAATAATTAAAAATATTTTTTCAATTTCCTCTTAGAATTCATTAAAAATTTTCCCATGAATCTTAGGAACATTTTTTTTCATTCTTTCTTTCTTAAAACTTTGAGAAAAATCATTCAAAATGTAAAATAAATTGACTTACAATTTTCCAAATTTTCGTAGGAATTTTAAGAAAATTAGAAATGATTTTTGAATATTTCAGATGTGTCAAAAAAGAATCCAGTAGATTGAAAAAAAAAAGATTTCACTGAATTTTACAAAATTTTAGGAAAAATTCGAGCATTTTTAAAATATATTTAAGACTTTCAGAAATTTGGAAGAAATCAATATTTGATAAATTTTCGGAAATGCTTCCAAGTTTTGAAATATTTTTAATCTATTCAGAACCTCTCAAATTCCTAAAAATATTTTTAGCTGACTCGAATTTTTATTGAGATTTTGAAAAATTATTTAAAATGTAAAATTAATTGACTTAAAATCTTCCAAATTTTCCTAGGAATTTTGAGAAAATTTGTTTATTCATTTGAAACCTTTCAAATTTTTTTCAGCTTCTAAAGTTTTGGCTTGAAATCTTTTTAGAAAAATCTGCATTTTTAAAAATCTTCTACAGTTTGAAATTGTTTTTCAATTTCTTTAAATCTTTTAAATATTTCTTGAATTGACTCAATTTTTTTTATTTTTAATCTTACCAAATCAAAATATTTTGTTTTAAAATCTTCTACTCTTTTTCGAAATGTAAGGAAATCTTTTGAAATGTTTTGAAATCTTTTTCAATTTTCTCTTAAAGTTCATTTTTCAAAAAAAAATAAAATAAAAAAATTATAAAAAATTTTCCCATAAATCTTAAGAAAATTCTTTTTTTAATCCTTCCAAAATTGTTACACCTTCTCATATTTTTTAATTATTTCAGTTTTTCGTGATTTTCTTTTAAATTCTACAAAATAAAAAAAAAAAATTTCTTCAAATCTCTCAGATGCTTCGTGACAATTTTAGAAATCTTTCACAATATTTTGAAATCTTTTTGAATATTCTCTTAAAATTGATTTTTCAAAGTAAAAAAATCATTTTAACTTTTCCTAGGAACGATTTTTTTCAGTTTCTTGAAACCTCACAAAATTCCTAAAATATCTTATATACGTTTTTATTATTTTTCAATCGTTTTAAAACTTCTAAGCATCCCTTAAACTTATTCAAATTTGTTCTTTTTTTCAAAATTTTAGGAAATATTTAAAAATGTTTTGTCATCTTTTTCAATTGCCTCTCAGAATTCACAAAGAAAAAACTCATTTGAAATTTTCCCATGAATCTTAAGAACATTTTTTTCATTCTCTTGAAATCTTAAACTTAAACTTCAAAAATGAACTGAAATTCTAAATAAATAAACTATAACATAAAAAAAGATTATAATTCATCAAATATTCCAGTCAGACTTTTTGAAATGAAATCACGAAAGTTTTAATTGTGTCAAGAAAAATGGTACTTTACTTTCGAAGAAACCTTCAAAAGCTTGTTTTCTGATTCAACCTTATCTCTTCCAAGGCTTCATTCAAGGAAGAATAAACTAACTTTTACACACACAAATATTTTTTTATTTACATTTTACCGTTTCAGCAACCAATATTGATTGTTTCGTCAGCAAACATGAAATCCATGATTTAATTTAGAACCTTACATCACTAATGACGATGAAGAAGGAAAGAAAAAAGTACAACATAATTTTTCATATCCTGTTTTTATTACATGAGAGACAAAGTTGTTTGAAAAGCAAATATCAGCAGAAATACAATAGTGTAAGTGAAAAGTGTTTGGATTAGAATGATGCTTCCATTGAAATTATCGATCAGTTTTCGATATGGTTGTCTTCTTCTATCGGAAGTATAATTGTTGATAGCCAGATCAATAATACCCAGGGGGATGCGGATAATGCTGATGAGCAGATTGTCCAGAAGATTGAGGATTCTGTCCTAGTTGTAGAGTTGTCAGATGTTCATCATCATGTCCTTGATTGAAATGGTATTGGTCATTCCATGCTACAGATTCCTGCTGTTGATTCTGAGCATATGGATGCCCAAGGTTATGCTGTCCTTGATTGAAAAGGTTTGGGTCAAAATGTGCTACAGATCCCTGCCCTGGATTATGAGCATTAGCATATGTATACTCTTGCTGAAGCCCAAAGTTATGCTGTCCTTGATATGAATGGTGTAGGTCATTTCCTGCTGAAGAAGCCTGTCCTAGATGCTGAGTATCAACATGTTGTTGATTTAGTTTATTCACAATGTCCATCGCTCCATCGTGTGAAATGTCAGGTAACAGGCGAAAAGGCGGTGCTACTGAATAATGATTTGCAGGGAAGTTATCCTTATTTTTCTCTGCTAAATAGGCCCTTTGAATATCTTTTGCAAATAAGTCCGCATCTGAACCAGGTGTATAAGGTGGGTCACCATCGAAACGTCCAATATCGAAATCAAAAGCTCTGGGACGGCGATTCCAGTCTTTTCTTATAGCCAATGGGGTGTTGAATAGTTGATTCGTATGATGGGTACCTTTACCCATGCGAACACTAGTGCGACCAGCCTCCACGAATTCTCCAATGTCATCATTATGAAGTCGAAGCCGGTTGTTACCGTCCTTTACCATTCTCAGTCCCGATTTTTTTTTTGACTCACCGCCGATTGTTATACCAAAAAGTTTTATAGCCTTCCCCTTATTATCTGCTGGGTCCATACATGATGATATTTCTGTGAAAAGACAAATGAAATTCATGAATTTAACATTTTAAAGATGTAATGGACGAAGGATCGAGATTTGCCACGTACTGGAATAATAATAATTATTGTACTTACCAATATAATTGAAGAGCATCAACATGATGGCAGAAGCAGAGAAAAGGGACCTCATGATTGCAGAAGGCAACTGAAGAATTCACAGATATGCGCTCGTATATATATGTTCAGAGTAAGGCCAAGTTCATAGTAGTGAACTTGGTTCCAAGTTCATGAGTGCGACAGAGACTCTCTAATGTGAATTCGAACTTACGGTAAACAGCGGAAACAGAAATCGACAAGCATATGTACACTTGAGGGAGCGTTTACATATTACGTAACATTAAGGGGGGGGGGGGGCCTATTTTGACCCGATTAAGTAATATTTTTAATTTATGAATTTTCTGCACTATCAACTTTTTATATCAAAATTTCTGAATAAATAATTTTACTTCATCATAACATTTATTTCTAAATGTTTCTAAACATTATTGATAGAAGAGAAAATTTAAATTGTAAATGATTGTTTTATAATGGGAAATGATTATGTCCGCGAAGTTAGCACACCAACAATTAACCAGCCATCTTTTTTTTAATGGAATCGTTTGGATGTCGTTTGGATGCGTTTGGAAGCCATTTTTTTTCGTTTGGACGGCAAAACTCAAAAAGATATTGAGTTTTCAAAATTGGAGTGCTAACTTCACGCTGCGGAACAAATTTTAATTTTTTTCAAAAATTTGTTTACCAATTGTTTGGATATCGTTAGGATGCGTTTGGAAGCTAATTTTTTTCGTTTGGATGGCAAAACTCAAAAAGACATTGAGTTTTCAAAATTGGAGTGCTGCGGAACAAATTTTCATTTTTTTCAAAAATTTTTTTACCAATCGTTTGGATGTCGTTAGGATGCGTTTGGAAGCTCACTTTTGACTTTTGGACGATGAAATTGTGTAAGTTATCGAATAAAAAAGTCATTAGCACCATACTCGTGAGCGGCGCCTTCTCAAGTGGTAGTGACCTTCTTTGGTCAGCCGTGTCCTTCAATATAATATGATTGATGCGTCACAACGAAAACTGTGGTACCGAAACTTTACAAAAACGTTTAAAATTTTTGGATTATCTAAATTAGCGTATATTTTCAAAATTTTAAATTTTGTAAGATGTTCAAAATTTCTGAAATTATCAAAATTTCTTAATTTTACAAAATGTTCAATTTTCTCAAATTTGTAAAATTTTCTAAAATTTGTAAAAGTTCATCATTTCTTGTAACACAGGCATGATTTCTGCTTATATGAAAGAATTTCAGAATCGTTATTTCTATTTTTGTATGAATTTATGAAATTTTGGAAAGTTCTAAAACTTGTGAAATATATGGTAAATATGAATAATAAAATTTTTTGAAAACATTCGAACATTTAAAAATTTAAGGGTTTTATAGAAATTTGAGAAACTATGAAAATGCTAGAATTTTTCAAAATTTAGAAACTTTGAAAATTAAAAACAAACTTTAAACCATTAGAAAATTTAATTTTTTTAAATTTTTGAACATTTGATAAATTTTGAACATTTTAGAAATTTTGATAATTTCATAAATTTTGAACATTTTAGAAATTTGTATAATTTCAAAACTTTTAAAAATTTTCAACAGTTTCGAAATGTTGATAATTTTTACCAATTGTAATAATTTTTGAAAATTTTAGATATTTTAGACATTTAAAAAAATTTTGAACATTAATTCAAGAAATTTGAATGATTTTAGAAATTTGTAACATTTCAAAAAATTCAGTAATTTTGATAAGTTTAAAATTTTTGAATATTTTACAAATAGAAAATTTCACAAATTTTATAAAAATTGACAAATTTTAGAAAATTTGGAAAATTTTAGAAAATTGAACGTTTTGTAAAATTCAGAAATTTTGATAATTTTTATCCTTTCAGAAATTTCGAAAATTTTAGAAATTTTCAACTTCTTAGAAATTTTGAAAATTTTGAAAATATGCGGTAATTTAGATAATCCAAAAATTGTGAATATTTTTGGAAAGTTTCGGTACCACAGTTTTGGCGGTGACGCATCATATTATATTTAAGGACACGGCTAGCCAAAGAAGGTCACTACCACTTGAGTAGGTGCCGCTCGCGAGTATAGTGCTAATGACTTTTTTAGGCGATAACTCACACAATTTCATCGTCCAAAAGTCAAAAGTGAGCTTCCAAACGCATCCTAACGACATCCAAACGATTGGTAAAAAAATTTTTGAAAAAAATTAAAATTTGTTCCGCAGCACTCCAATTTTGAAAACTCAATATCTTTTTGAGTTTTGCCATCCAAACGAAAAAAATTATCTTCCAAACGCATCCTAACGACATCCAAACGATTGGTAAAAAAAATTTTGAAAAAAATTAAAATTTGTTCTGCAGCGTGAAGTTAGCACTCCAATTTTGAAAACTCAATATCTTTTTGAGTTTTGCCGTCCAAACGAAAAAAAATGGCTTCCAAGCGTATCCAAACGACATCCAAACGATTCCATTGAAAAAAAGTTGGATATTTAATTGTTGGTGTGCTAACTTCTCGGACATGAAATGATTCTGTTCTTAATATTTCGCTACCACACTATAATTTGTAAACTTTCTTACATTTTCAAAGAGATAAGAAAAATTAAATAATGGGCAAAAACTTATTTTGAAGAATTCGAAAAAAATTAGATGCTTTTTAATAATTATGAAAGATTTAAGGAGATTAAATTTTTCTCCAAATTTCTGGAAAAATTTCAAATGGTTCAGGTTTTATTTTAAACGAATAATTTTAAGTTTTGAAGATTTCAAAATGTGTGGAAAAAGATTTTGTCTTGTAATGAATTCTAAGATAAAAATGAAAAAAAATTAAAATTATTTCCTAAAATTTGTAAAAATACTCTAAAAGATTTTAAAGCAAAATTTTACAATTTTGCCTGATTACATAATTTTAGAAAAAAAATTGAGTAAGGTTCCTAGGAAGAATTAAAATAAAACTTTTTATTTCGAAAAATTAATTTTAACAGATTACTTAAAAAGATTTCGAAACATCTTAAAAGATTTCCAAAATTGTCAAGGAAAAATCTGAAAGATTTTAAGGCATTTTTTTTGTGCAGAATTAAAAAAAAACTAAAATTTCGAAAAAGAGTGTAGAAGATTTTGAAGCAAATTTTTTCAATTTGGTAAGATTAAAAAATCAACAAAAAAAAATCGTCTAAATTCTAGAAATATTTAGAAGAATTCAAGAGATTCAAAAAAATTTAAAACTTCACAAAATGGTTAGAAATGTAGATTCTTGAAGATTTCAAAAATAATATTTAGAAGCTTTAAAAGAATTTTGAAAGGTTTCAAGAGAATAAACAAATTTTCTTAAAAGTCCTGGGAAGATTAAGAAGATTACAATTCAATTTTTTTACATTTTGAATGATTTTTCAAAATTTTAAGAAAAATTCGATTCGGTTAAAATGAAATATTTCTTGATTTCTTCCAAACTTCTAAATGTCTTAAACATCTTTTAAAAAGACTTGAATTTTTCCTAATATTTTGTAAAATCCTATAAAATAAAGATTTTTGTTTGACAAATCTGAAATATTCAAAAATCTTTTTTAATTTTCTCAAAAATCGTATAAAACTTATATTCATATGAATTTAAAAACTAACTGATAATACTTATTTTCTTGTTCTCAATTCTCACAATTTAATTTCAGCTCGAATTTAAGTGTTCAAAAACTTTTAACAAATAAGTACTTATTTGAAATTTTTATATTGTATCATTATTAATATAATTTTGTATTCTTTATGGTAGTGAAAAATAGTTTTGAATCGGTGAATTTCAATTAGTATGTACTTACATTAAGTAACTTCAATATTTGTATGAAAAAAAATATTGAAAAAGCATTCAGTGTTACATCAAAATATTTTTTTATTTATTTCTAGACAATACTTCAACTTAAAATGTCTGTTAAGTTGGGGAGAGGGGGTTAAAATGGTCGAAAATAATGTTACGTAATATGTGAGTGCTCCCTAATCTAAATCGTCTTTTGAAAGTTATCTGGGTACTAATTTAAATTTCCCTCCACTTACGCTCCTTCAGCCGCGCAGGCCCATTGAGAGCATTAGTTCCGCATTTGGTCGGTGTGCAGCGCTAGTGCTACCCTTTCTCGCAACTGAGATTAATCGCCAAGGATATAAGAATGCTTCAACTTGAAACCTCGAATTAAGTTGCGACGCGACCGCGGCTTGCCAATCGTCATACCTTTTTCATGTTCGAGACGTCAATTGACGTTTTCGGACTTAAAATAAATACGTTTTCTGCGTAACAACATGCACTTGAGGAATTGTTAAGAAAACTTAATTAATCTTCACAAATGTTTCAAAATCCCGCCCAAAAAATTACAAAATTTAAAAAGTAGCAGCTGAATGTCTACCAGTGATGCCAATGTTGGCGCCTTTTGCTACTGCGCTTGCGTTTGGGCCGCGCACTGGATGGCCGCAGTTAGCGCGCAATTCAAAATTTGAATTAAAGACAGTTCTTGTAATTTAAATAAATAATAATTGAAAAATGCACAAAAATATATATAAATTGTACAACTTCTGATTTTCGACTTCTGAAATTAAATTTTTTGTGAAATATAAGTTATTCTTTGGAAGTCAAAGAAAATAAACTGTTATTTAAAAAATATATGTGTTATAAATTTTGTTTCTTGTCTAAAATCAGAAGATGTACAATTTATATACATTCTTGTGCATTTCTCAATAATTATTTATTTAAATTACAAGAATTGTTTTTAATTCAAATTTTGAATTGCGCGCCAACTGCGGCCAACCAGTGAGCGGCTCGAACGCAAGCGCAGTAGCAAAAGGCGCCAACATTGGCATCACTGATGTCTACCACCTTTTTAATACAAAATGAAATTTTTAATGAAAAATCGATTTCTATAGCTATTTTCAATTAAAAAATTAAATTCCCTGTCAAAAATTTGTCGCATTAATTTACTTTGTTTAAACAAAAATTTAAAACCTCAAATTCCTCAAAATATTTTTAGCTAACTTGAATTTTTCTTGAAATTTTGAAAAATCATTTAAAATGTAAAGAATTTGCCTTAAAATCTTCTAAATTTTCCTAGGAATTTTGAGAAAATTTGTTTATTCACTTAAAACCTGTCAATTTCTGCATTTTTAAAAATCTTTTACAGTTTGAATTTCTTTTTCAATCTCTTAAAATCTTCTAAATATTTCTTGAATCTGATCGATTTTTTTTTTTTTTTTTTGAATCATACCAAATTGAAACATTTTTTTATAAATCTCCTACTCTTTTTCGAAATTTAAGGAAATTTTTTGAAATCAAAATTCCTAAAATATTTTATAAGATTTTATTACTTTTGAAACGTTTCAAACCGGTAGGAAATTAATCTTCTTGGTAACTAATTTACCTTTTTGGTTGGAAGTTCATGTATTTCGTTGAAAATTAATCTCTTTTTAGTAAAAAAAATTAATCTTTGAGGTTCAAACTTAATTTCTTGACTTGAAATTTCATTTTTTATTGAAGATTAATTTTTTTAACTGAAAACTTAACTATTTAATGTTTGGTTGAGCATCAATATTCTTCAGTTGAAAATTCATTTATTTCTTTGAAAATTTCCGTATTTTGTTAAAACTTTGTATTTTGTGGTAGAATGTTAATCTTCTTGGTAACTAATTCACTTTTTACTTGAAAAGTCAACTCTTAGGTTAAAAATTCCATTAAAAAATGAAATATTTGGTTGAAAATTCATGTGTTTTGTTAAAAATTATTCTTTTTTGATAGAAAATGAATCTTATTGGTTGGAAATTCATTTATTTCGTTAAAAGTTAGTTTTTTCAAGTTGAAAATTACCTTTTCTAATTAAAAATTTATCTAATGTTTTTGTGGATTTTTTTTTAATAGACATTTAATCTTTTTGTTAGAAGATTTATGTGTTTGGTTAAAAATTTAAATTTTTCGTTAAAAATATAGTTTATTTGCTTAAAAACTTATTTCTTTAACTGAAAATTATATTATTTTATTTTTCGTTAACAATTTAACTTTTTCAGTTGCAAATTCATCCATTTTGTTAAAAAAATGTCCTTTTTTGATAGAAAATTAACCTTTTTGGTTGAAAATTATTCTTTTCTGGTAGAAAATTAATCTTTTTGGTTGAAATTTTATTTCTTTGGTTGAAAATTAGTTTTTTTATTGAAAATTAAACTATTTTTTTGAAAAATTATTTTATTTGCTTAAAAACTTATTTTCCTGATTGAAAATTAAACCATTCTATTTTTTGTTGAAAATTTATTTTTTTTTGGTAGTAAATTTATCTTCTGGGTTGAAAATTCAACTATTTGATTACATATTTATTATTTTGATTGTAGATGGATCATTTTAGTTAAAAGTTAATTTCTTTTGTTAAAAATTAAAAAAAAAATTTTTTAATTCTTTTTTTTACTAAAAATGTAGCTATTCAAGCGAATAAAATAATTTTTTAACAAAATAGTTAAATTTTCAATAAAAAAACTAATCTTCAACAAAAGAAATGAAATTTTAACCAAAAAGATTAATTTTCTACCAGAAAAGAATGATTTTTAATCAAATACATGAACTTTCAACCAAAAAGATTAATTTTCTACCGAAAAAGGACAGTTTTTTTTAACAAAATAGATAAAATTTCAACTAAAAAACTCAAGTCTTCAATGAAGAATAAAATAGTTTAATTTTCAGTTGAAGAAAAAAGTTTTTAAGTAAACAAACTAAATTTTCAACGAAAAAGTTAAATTTTCAACCAAACAAATAAATTTTCTAACAACAAGATTAAATGTCTATAAAAAAAAATTTCGACAAAAACTTTAGTTATATTTTTAATTACAAAAAGTAATTTTTAATTAAAAAAACTATTTTTTAACGACATAAATGAATTTTCAACCAAAAAGTTTAATTTTCTACCAAAAAAGAATAATTTTCAACAAAATACATGAATTATTTTCAAACAAATATTTCATTTTTTAATGGAATTTTTAACCTTATAGTTGAATTTTCAAGCAAAAGTGAATTAGTCACCAAGAAGATTAACATCTTACCACAAAATACAATGTTTCAACAAAATACGTTTTCAGTTAAAAAAATTAATCTTCAATAAAAAATATAATTTCAATCCAAAGAAATGAAGTTTAAACCTAAAAGATTAATTTTTTTACCAAAAAGAGATTAATTTTCAACGAAATACATGCATTTTCAAGAACGTAAATTTGTTACCAAGAAGATTAATTTCCTACAGTTTTGAAACGATTAAAAAATAATAGAGACTTATACAATATTGTAGGAATTTTTATTTCAAAGGTTTCCCTAAATTTCGAAAAAGAGTAGAAGATTTTAAAGAAAAATATTTCAATTTGTTGTGATTAAAAAATCAACAACAAAAAAGGAGTAAATCTGAGAGATTTAAAAAAAAATTTAATTTTGCAGAATTAAAAAAAAAATCACGAAAAATGGGAAAAAATAAAAAAATTATAAGGTTTCACAATTTTGAAAGGATTAAAAAAAGAATTTTCTTAAGATTTATGTCTTAATTTGATAAGATTAAAAATAAAAAAAAATGGGTAGATTCAAGAAACATTTAAAAGATTTGAAGAGATTGAATAACAATTTTAAACTGTTAAAGATTTAAAAAAATGCAAATTTCTTTAAAAAGATTTCAAACCATAATTTTAGAAGCTTTAAAAAAAATTTGAAAGGTTTCAAATAAATAAACAAATTTTCTTAAAATTCCTAGGCAAGTTTGGAAGATTTTAAGTCAATTTATTTTACATTTTGAATTATTTTTCAAAATTTCAAGAAAAATTCGAGTCAGCTAAAAATACTTTTAGGAATTTAAGAGGTTTTGAATAGATTAAAAATATTTTAAAACTTGGAAGCATTTCCGAAAATTCATCAAATATTTATTTCTTCCAAATTTCTAAAAGTCCTAAATATCTTATAAAAAGGCTAGAATTTTTCCTAATATTTTGTAAAATTCTGTAAAATACATTTTTTTTTCAATCTTCTAGATTCTTTTTTGACTCATCTGAAATATTCAAAAATCATTTCTAATTTTCTTAAAATTCCTAAGAAAATTTGGAAGATTTAAGGTCAATTTATTTTATGAATAAATTCGTCGAATCGATAACGAATCTGAAGTCATATTTGGAAAATTCAAAATGGCGGATCCAATATGGCGAACGAGTTTAAAAAAAATTAATGGATTTTCATTAAACTTGGAATCTGGGTTTTTTTGGGGCCTCTGATCATGAATCTGAAGTCATATTTGAAAAATACAAAATGGCGGATCCAACATGGCGGACGAGTTTTGAAAAAATTAATGGATTTTCATGAAACTTGGCATCTGGGGTTTTTGGGGCCTTTGATAACGAATCTGAGGTCAGATTTTAAAATTCAAAATGGCGGATCCAAAATGGCGGACGAGTTTTAAAAAAATTAATGGATTTTCATGAAACTTGGCACCTGGGGTTTTTTGGTGTCTCTGATCATGAATATGAAGTCAGTTTTTCAAAATACAAAATGGCGGATCCAACATTGCGGAAGAGTTTTGAAAAAATTAATGGATTTTCGTGAAACTTAACATCTGGGGTTTTTGGGGCCTCTGATAACGAATCTGAAGTCAGATTTTGAAATTCAAAATGGCGGATCCAATATGGCGGACAAGTATTCAAAAAATCGATGGATTTTCATTAAACTTGGCCTCTGGGTGTTTTTGGGATCTCTGATAACGAATCTGAAGTGAGATTTGAAAAATTGAAAATGGCGTATTCAATATGGCGGACGAGTTTTCAAAAAATTAATGGATTTTCATAAAAATTGGCACCGGGGGATTTTTGGGGTCTCTGATCATGAATCTGAAGTCAGTTAAAAAAAATGGCGGATCCAGCATGGCGGACGAGTTTTGAAAAAATCAATGAATTTTCATGAAACTTGGCCTCTGGGTGTTTTTGGGATCTCTGATAACGAATCTGAAGTGAGATTTCAAAAATTCAAAATGGAAGATTCAACATGGTGGACGAGTTTTCAAAAAATTAATGGATTTTCATTAAACTTAACATCTGGGGTTTTTGGGGCCTCTGGTAACGAATCTGAAGTCAGATTTTGAAATTCAAAATGGCGGATTCAATATGGCGGACAAGTTTTCAAAAAATCGATGGATTTTCATAAAAATTGGCACCTGGGGGTTTTTGGTATCTCTGATCATGAATCTGAAGTCAGTTTTCGAAAATACAAAATGGTGGATGCAACATGGTGAACGAGTTTTGAAAAAATTAATGGATTTTCATGAAACTTGGCATCTGGGTGTTTTTGGGGTCTCAGATAACGAATCGGAAGTGAGATTTTGAAAATTCAAAATGGCAGATTCAACATGGTGGACAAATGTTGGAAAAAATGTTGGATTTTCATAAAACTTTTTACTCCGTGGTTTTTGGGGTCGCTGACTAGGAATTCGGAGCCAGATTTGCAAAACTAAAAATGAAGGATCCAATATGGTGGACGAGTTTTCAAAAAGTTGTTGGATTTTCATGAAACTTGGCATCTAGGAGTTTTTAGGGTTGTTAATTTTCAAAGTTAGGTTGAAATAAAAAATTTCGATGTCAATTTGGCTGTGAAAAATGTAGTTTAGTATAAAAGTTGCATCTCTAATGATTCACCAGTTTCATTCGCCATATTGGATCCTCCATTGTGAATTTCTGAAAACCAGCTTCAGATTTGTAATCAGCGACTCCAAAAACACTATAATTTGTAAACTTTCTTATATTTTTAGAGATAAAAAAAATTAAATCATGGGCAAAAACTTATTTTGAAAAATTCGAAAAAAAATGTATAAGTATTTTAATAATTATGAAAGAATAGAGGAGATTCAATTTTTTCAAGATTTCTGGGAAATTTTAAATGTTTGGGTTTTATTTTAAAAGAATAATTTTAAGTTTTAAAGAGTTCAAACTGGGTGGAAAAAGAATATGGAAGACTTTGAGACATTTTTTTTTAATTTTTCAGGATTGAAAAATTCTTCGGTAAACTGAAACGATTTGAAAAAAAAAATGTATGTTCCTAGGAAAAATTAAAATAATTTTTTATTCCGAAAAATTAATTTTAAGATATTATTTAAAAATATTTCAAAAGATTAAAAAAATTCTCAAATAACAATCTGCAAGAATTTAAGGCCATTATTTTAATTTTGCAGAATTTTGTAATGATTTTTTATTTTGAAAAATAAACTTTAAGAGACAACCAAAAAAAATTTCTAAGCATAAAAAACAATTTCCAAAAATTTCGAAAACGAGCGTAGAAGATCTTGAAGCAAAATGATTCAATTTGGTAAGATTAAAAAATCAAAAAATATCGAGTAAATTCACGAAATATTTATTAGAAATGAAGAGATTCAGAAAGAATTTTGAACTCGAAATGATTTTTAAAGATTTCAAAAATAAACTTTAGATGCTTTAAAAGAATTTCGAAAAGTTTCAAGAGAATAAACAAATTTTCTTAAAATTCCTGGGAAAATTTAGAGGACTATAAGGCAATTTTTATACATTTTGAATGCTTCTTCAAAATTTTAAGAAAAATTCGAGTCAGTTAAAAATACTTTTAGGAATTGAAGACGTTTCAAATAGATTAGAAATATTTGAAAACTTGGAAAAATTTCTGGAAATTTATAAAATATTTCTTGATTTGAGCAATGTTAAGCTAGAAACATTAATTTATACATTAAAATTCGTTTTGAAATCTTTGTAAATATTCTCTTAAAAATTTGTTTGAAAAAAAAATTTTTTAATTTTCCAGGAGTCTAATAATAATTTTATTATCTTGGAACTCGAATTTTTCCTACAATTTTTTGAAAATCCTGCAAAAGTAAAAAAATTACCTTAAAATCATCCAGATTCTTGTTTGAAAGTTTTGGAAGTCTCATATTCAAATCTCATTTTCTTACAAAATAATTTTTTTCTAAAAAAAAAGTTATTGTTAGAAATGTTTTGAAATTTGTTTGCGTTTTAAATTAATTTTTAATTAATTTCCCAAAAAAACCCCATAAGTGAACAAAATGTGTTTTGCGAGTTTTTGGCGCTAATTATGATTTTTTTTGCATCTTTTTTTATTTCAAATTGTTTCTGATACATAAAACACTACTTCATACTGTTGTTTACATAAATTGTTTAAACAATTTATTATTATTTTAGCAATTTTCTCTTAGAATGGAGATAAAAAGTCGCAGTTTTTAAAAAAAATTTCCACCTTTTGTCCAATTTTCAATTAGAGAAATGGAATAGTTCATTATTCTTATCAGAGATAATTGTTTAAACAATTTATTATTATTGTTGATAATATTCTCTCAGAATAATGCTAGAAAATTGCAGTTTTTTCTAAAATTTTCAACTTTTTGTTCACTTTTCACTTGGAGTGAGTTAAATAATTGAAGTTAATAAAATAATTTGTTTAAACAATTTATTATTATTATTATTAAATTTTAATAATGCTGGAAAGTTGCGGTTTTTCTGAAATTTACAAATATTTGTCTGATTTTCACATAGGGTGAGTTAATAATTAATTCAATGTAGCAAAATTAATTGTTTAAACAAATTATTGTTATCTAAAGCTATCTTCTTCTATATCAATATTATATAGTTGCGGTTTTTTGCTGAATTTTTTTAACTTTTGTGCAGTTTTCAAAGGGAATGAATTAATAATTGATTCAAGTTAAAAAAAAAATTGTTTAAACAATTCATTATTATTGCTAATAATATGATCTTTGCCTAATGGTAGAAACTTGCGGTTTCTTTCTAAAATTTTTAACTATTTGTCTATTCTGCACTTGGAGTGACTTAATAATTATTTCCTTTGAGCAATAATTGTTTAAATAAATTATTATTGTTAATAACTATTTTCATCTATAATAATGCCAGATAGTAACCGGTTTTTTATGAAATTTTTAACTTTTTGCCCACTTTTCACTTAGTGAGATAATAATTAATGCGAGTTAATAAAAATAGTTGTTCATTATTATTGCATTAATATTTAATTGAACAATTATACATTTTTTCAACAAAAATTTTTGTTAACTTGCATTATTTATTACTTTACTAAGTGAAAAGTGGGCAAAAAGTTAAAAATTTCCGAAAATAACCGCAACTATCTGGCATTATTATAGATGAAAATAGTGATTAACAATAATTTGTTTAAACAATTATTTTTGCTCAACGGAAATAATTATTAAGTCAATCCAAGTGAAAAATAGACAAATAGTTAAAATTTTTAGAAAAAACCGCAACTTTCTACCATTAGGCAAAGAGCATATTATTAGCAATGATAATGAATTATTTAAACAATTATTTTTGTTAACTTGAATTAATTATTAATTCATTCACTCTATGTGAAAAGTAGACAAATAGTTGTAAATTTTAGGAAAACTGCAACTTTCTAGCATCATTCAAATTTAATAATAATAATAATAATAAA